>LPNX010412464.1:122859-199573 GCA_001517045.1 Pseudotsuga menziesii | reverse complement strand
CTATGCAAAGAATCAGGGATTAAGAGGGAGTTGTCCACTCCTTATAATCCACAACAGAATGGGATTGCAGAATGGAAGAACATAACTATCATGGAAGCTGCAAAGGCAATGCTTCATGATCAAGAACTTCCTATGCATCTTTGGGCGGAAGCTGCCAGAAAAATGGTTTATGTATAGAACTGTACTCCACATAGAGTACTCGAGAACAAGACTCTTGAAGAAGTCTTCTCTGGCAAGACACCAGAAGTTAGCCATCTCAGAATATTCAGCTGTCCTGTGTACATCCACATTCCAAAAGAGAAGAGGACTAAATTAGATCCTTCAGGAAAGAAGGGTATATTTGTGGGATACTCTGAAAGCTCGAAGGCTTACAGAATATGTTTCCCAGGATACAAGAAGATTGACATCAGCAAGGATGTGACATTTGATGAAGACACAACTTACAACAAATCTAGAAAGAGACCTACTGAAGAACCTAAAGAAGCAGAAGCACCCAAAATTCATGATACAACCATGAATGAAGAAACTCGAGAAGAAGATCAAGAATTTGAAGAACCACAAAGACCTATAGATCCACCTCTGGAGAAGAATCCTCATAAGAGGAAACCTGCTTGGGTACGAGAACTTATCCAAGGTGCAGAAAGATATGGGGCTCCAGAAGAGAATCACAGAGAAAGAAAGAGGACCAGATCTTGTTCGGGTATGTAGCTTTACTATGTGATTTCATTGATAAAGAACCTTCTAGTTATGAAGAAGCAGCAGAATAAAAAGAATGGAAGGATGCTATGATCGAAGAGTACCAATCGATCACGGAGAATGATGTTTGGGATGTTGTCCCAAGACTAGATGGGAAGTCAGTTGTAACTTCCAAATGGATCTACAAGATCAAACATGCTGCAGACTGTAGCATTGAAAAATATAAGGAAAGATTTGTAGCTCAAGGTTTCTCTCAGAAAGAGGGAATAGACTATGAAGAAACCTTTGCACCTGTAGCCAGATACACTTCCATCAGATCAGTACTTGCTTTGGCCATAGTGATGAAATGGAAGATACACCAGATGGATGTCAAGACTGCTTTCTTGAATGGTGTACTGGAAAAGGAAGTGTATGTAGAACAACCACTCGGTTTTGAGACACATGACAGGGAGTCTCATGTATGCAGATTGAAGAAAGCCTTGTACGGTTTGAAATAGGCACCCAAGACATGGTATGAAAGAATTGATAGCTTTCTATCTAGTTTGGGCTTTACCAAAAGTAAAGCAGATTCCAACCTTTACTACAAGGTTGAAGATGGAAACCCAGTGATGTTTCTACTATATGTAGATGATCTGTTTGTGATAGGTATGGATGGGTTGATTACTGATACGAAGAGAAAGATTGCTGCCGAGTTTGAGATGAAGGACTTGGGTATGATGCATTACTTTCTAGGTATGGAGGTGTGGCAGAGTATAGATGGAATCTTCCTTGGACAAGGGAAGTATGTAGTAGAGATCCTGAAGAGGTTTGGGATGATGGACTACAAGACTATGGCCACACCTATGGCATCGAACCTGAAGCTATTGAGTGATGCTTCATTAAAGTCGATTGATGCTATGATGTATCGTCAGATGATTGGATCATTGATGTACCTGACGAACACGAGACCAGACATTTGCTTTGCTATGAACACCTTGAGCCAGTTCTTGACAGATCTGAGAAATGTTCACTTGATTGCTGCAAAGCATATTTTGAGGTACCTGAGGGGTACAGTTGATTATGGGCTCAAGTACGATGCGAATCAGAAAATTAACCTGGAGGGTTATGTTGATTCAGATTGGGCAGGCAGTTCCATCGATAGGAAGAGCACCTCAGGGTGCTGTTTCGATATGGGATCAAGTGTGATCTCTTGGTTTAGTAGGAAGCAATCCTGTGTGGCACTGAGTACAGCTGAAGCAGAGTATGTCGCAACTTGTTCAACTAGTTGTGAGGCAGTATGGCTGCAGAAGCTACTATATGATTTATTTGATCTCCAGATGGATGCTACTTGTATACATTGTGACAACCAGAGTTGCGTGAAGTTGTCAGAGAATCGAGTGTTCCATGACAAGTCGAAGCACATCGAGATTAAGTATCACTATATCAGGGATATGGTGCAGAGAGGAGCAGTGAAGCTCTAGTATGTTGCGATGGAGGAACATATAGCTAATGTGTTGACAAAGCCATTGGACAGAGTGAAGTTCGAGTACTTTAGGGAGAAGCTTGGTGTTCTCCAGATCGAGGTTTCCTCCAAGGGAAAGTGATGAGTCCCAAAGCCATTCTGATGAGTAGGTTAGATGTAAGGGCTCAGCCATTCTGTCATGGTGAGAGGATCCAGTTCCTTCCATGTCAGATATGAGTGCTGGCCATTCTGTTGAGTAGGACAGATGTAAGGGCAACTGCCACTCTTCGAGAGAGTGGAGGCACCTGGTCCGTTACCAGGTAGCTCAGTTTGGGACTGGGGGGCATTCTATCATGGTGAGAGGATTCAGTTCCTTCCATGTCAGATGTGAGTGCAAGCCATTCTGTCATGGTGGGAGGATTTAGTTCCTTCCATGTCATATGTGAGTGCAGGCCATTTTGTCTTGGTGAGAGGATTCAGTTCCTTCCAGGTCAGATATAAGTGCTGAAGCCTTTTCATAGATGTTAGTGATGTGATGTCCTATCATGCTGGTGAATGTGAGTGCTGGGCCTTTCTGATGTGATTGTAGGTTACTACATGATCAGATGTGAGTGTTAGGCATGCCTTTCTGATGAGTAGGTCAGATGTAAGTGCTGGGCGAAGACCTACCTGATGGCTAGGCCTACAACTAGCATGAAAGAAGGCTGGCTCTGTAGAACTTCCTATGATGAGATAGCACACATGATGATGACCATACGAGATCCAAATCGAGCTATGATGCATATCCAGTTATGATGACTTCGAGAGATCCAGATCGAGTGATGATCTAGATCCAGTCCAGTGATGATGATCCATATTGAGTGATGATCCAGATCTAGTGATGTTGATCCAGATTGAGTGATGATCCAGATCCAATGATGTTGATCCAGATCGAGTTATGATTCAGATCCAGTGATGATCTCCCATGATGATCCAGATCGAGAGATGATCCAGATCCAGTGATGATGATCCAAATCGAGAGATGATCCAGATTCGAAGAATGAAGATGACTTGAAGACTCAGAAGACTCAATATGCAGATGACAAGATGATCCAGTTGATACAAAGAAGAAGATAAGTGCTGAAAATTGTGTCGAAAGAATACCTTCCTAGTTAAGAGGGAGTGTTGATGTATTTGTCACTTCAGAATGTATTCATCTATGTATCTTATGTATTGTAACCCGATGTTTATTCCAGGATGTATCTATTATGTAATTGAGTCATGTTGTCATGCGTCGATGTTTCGATCGAGAGAATCAATAATGTAAACAAGTCATGTCAAGTCATAGTGAGTAACCTTCCAATTGTCTAAGGGTCAAAGTCCCCATAGTTCCGGGGCACTAGTGTTATTAGACTCTCCTAGTAGAGGTCGGCCCTAGTAGGGTTTTAGTCATGTCAGAATTAGTATAAATAGAGAGCTAGGGTCTCTATTTAGTACACATCACTCACACACTCAAGTGTAGTGCATAGTTGAGGAAGGAGAAGACACTAGGGCTAGACAAGAAGAAGATTATTGCTATCAAGAGTGCATCTTACTGTTTTTGGGGTTTTACATCTTGTGCTGATTCTATCTCTGAGGAAGTTGCGTGGTTTTCTCCATTTATGGTTTCCCCGATGAAAAACACTGTGTTAATTGTCTCTTGTGTTTGATTGGTGTACTTGTTGTTCTCTCAGTAAAGATTCTAACATAATGCTAGCTTACTGTTGAAAAACTAACAATGATTCCCCAAGGAATAAGGGACTAAGCAGGATTACACATTGCCAAGGATACACAAATCAGCCAAGCGAACATAGTAGGGTTTATCAGGTCGTCAAGGAGCTGGGAAAAGCTGAATGCTAAACTGGTGAGCTCATTGAAGAGCTAAGGACTCCTACACCAGAACTACCCTGAATTCTAAGACATCCACACACACCCAACACCAGGAAATCAGTGCCTTCTCTGCTATGCAATCCCTCAGGCCCTAACCTCCCTTCCAGTGCTATTCAGGGGTTGTGGAGAAGAAAGCCAACCCTCTAGCTCTGTCTGTGTGGTTCCCAGACACACCAGGTTTATCAAGCAAACCAAGCCTTCATTCCCACTCCAACACAGTCCGAAGACCAACCATAGCATACACGCAACAAAACCAAACAGTTCACAGCTCTGTGGAAACGAGATGGCAACCAAATGGTGAACACAACTTAGGCTAAACAAATGATTCAGAGTTGTTGTTGGCCCTAGTGTGGCCAAAACAACTCAGCAGCAACCTCCAAAATGTAATGGATCCCACAACAACCAAATCGTGGATGAAACCAACATCAACCACATTCGTGGATGAAACCAACATCATCCACATTCGTGGATGAACCAACAGTAACCACAATGTGAATGAACCTACCGTAGACCACACCTCATGGGGAGAATAACAGCAACCCCCAAATCGTGAAAATGGATCCTTCACAGGAAATCAAGGGTGACAGGAAACAGCGCCCCCCCAGCCGTCTGCATGAGGAAACGATGAAGAATCCCCAACCTATACGTGAGGAAAACAACTCCAGTCAGTGCGTGAGGAAAAACAGAATGATTCTCTGCATGAGGATGGACAAGGATGGAAGAATGGGTTAGTGGTTTCCCTGCCCATGTGAAGATGGAGAGGCTGGTGGTGGAGTGTGTGTGTGGGCAAGGACTGATAGTCCTGTCACCCACCACTACCCAGCAATAACTGCCCCCAACTAACAACATAATTTTTAAATGGGTCGTTGACACATGGCTTTTTCTGCATTGGTTCAAGGTTCAGTAATTCCCCCTCCCTATCCTTAGGAAATCATGCCCTTTTCATTATCATTGCACCGCCATAGCTGGTTGTAGGTTTTTAAATAATTTTACATATTTACATGATGCCAAAACTATAACGTGCTAGATAGCACGATATACCATCGGCAACGATTCCAATCGTCGAAACATAACACAACCAAATCGATGGTGGGGCTTTTTCCTTTAGCTCCTCACCATGATTAATTACAATATAGACATCATGTATCTTTTAATGCAAATGGGGTCAAAACCAAGGTATTACAACTCTGCTACTGTTAGTTGTATTGCTTCAAGGAGACCTATTTCCAAATCAAACTCAACACAAATTCTAGTGCAAGCATACTGGTCTTTCCTCTCAGCTCTGTCAATATATTTGCCCAACTTGTTCCCAATGATTTCTAGGGATTCCAAATTCCAACAATGTAAGGGGAGATGCGGAAGCCTCACCTAGACTGGAACAACAGAAGGGACATCCTGCGAGGGGTCAAAATCAGGGGACCATTTATTCAAGTATAGACCCTGAGGTCCCATGAAGTATGACCCGTTCCGAAAGATCAGAGCTCGGTCCTCCGCAGAGTCAAAAACAAAAACGAAAAATCCCCATCCAATAAAGTGACTACGGATATCAGCTGAAACAAGAGGCCTCCAGTTCCTCTGTACCCACCCATCTGTTGCCTTAGGGGAAGGGTAGAGGCTAGAGAATTGGCTAATAAGACCCCGATCAACCAAGTTGAGAGCGGAACGACAAGTCTGTTCAGCAGGGAGTTCCACGAAAGGGATATAAAACTTCTTAACAAATCTTTGAACTCCTCCCCCAGTCCTCTTTCTTCCAGAAGCAATCAACATCTTAAAAGCCTTCAATTTAGGAGGAAGAGGAGGGACCCCTCCTGAATCCATAAGGGCTCCTCCACCAAAGCTAACCCTGTAGAGAAACAAAGAGTTCCAAAGAGCAGGCCACTAGCAAGGTCAGGCAACAATCCCACTAGGAGGATAGTATCCATGCCCCCAACAGAACCTCCACCAGAAGACCTCTTCAGATACAAAGACAAGGGAAGCCCAACCAGCAAGTCCAATCAGTCTAAAAAGAGCTACCAAAGCTACCACCAGTGAACAAGGAACGAACCAGGGATCAAAACTAAAGAAGAGCCAGCCACAATAACACAACCAGGGCTGCAATCATAATCAACAAACTCCAGAGATCCTCCAACCCAAGAAAATGGAACAAACCTTAAAAAAGAATCACGTCCAGAAGACCAAAGCTAGAGCAAAAGGAATCAAACAAAAGCTCAATCAGAGCCTCACGCCACAGGTCAGATTCCACACCTCCAGTTACCAGACCACCAACAGAATGGTCAACCAAGAAATTAACCAATCCAGAGAAGTTGGGCAAAGCTCAAGCTCCCTATAAAAGTGATTTCCATTGATTTCCACCAGAACCAATGAGTCACAACACAATCTCAGCTGAGAATGAGAAAGCCCCTCCAAAAAGAGCAAGCATATCCCACGCAGGAACTGAAAGGATTTCAGAGCTGAGCCAGACCAAGAAAGCTTGGAGCTAGAACCTGAGCCCGTCGAAACAACATATGCTTAATTCATCCAGATCGACAAATTGAAATCTGATTCAGAAAATTCAAACCCAAAGAAGATGGCCAATAGAAACAGAGTGCCTCAAACTCTTGCAACCAAGAGGATCAGACGAAACTAGCCAAGCAGATCCAACGCAAAAAAATTTTAAAATAGATTCTTGGAGCGAAAAAATTCTTCAGCCCATTACAACTAATTTTTACCACACATGGTGGATCACACCTTTATGGCCTTCCCTGTCCCTCTGCAGACTCTTTAGACCCTATGGACCATTTTTGTAACTTTGATGTTTCCAAGATCATCCCTAAAAGCATGCATTATTTGCTATACGTGACTTTTAAACCTATTACCGCGGATATGACCCTCAAACCCACGTACATCAGGATGTGTGCAAAAGGGAAAATAGTTTTGGAGTTTTCCTTGATGTGGATTCGAGTCACTTGTCTCTTGGCCTTCCATATGCCTTGAGATTGCTCGGATTTGACCTTCCATTACCCCATTGAGGCAATATATAAGGAACCCTTTGGATACATTGAGGGGGGAGGAATTGAAGAGAAAGAAAACTATAGTTCATTGTTGCTAGAGCTTATAGTTGAGTCTGCATCCCTTTGTCCCTTGGATCACTTTGTGTTCTTCCCAAGATTGCCTTTGCTTGTGAGCTTGCTATCGAGAGATGGAAGATTGAAGTGGTGGAGGACTCAGTTTCTCTGATTCGCATACGTGCCGACATAGGTTGTCACTATTGTAATCTCTGATTCATATTAATAGAAATATCTTTTCCTATCCAATAATGTGTATTTAAATGAGTATTGAATCCATGGATGCTTTTAAATGCTTATATGTTATTGATTATATATGCTAGAGTAGTTCATATATATTTTATCTCTGATTCATATTGATTATATATGCTTATAGTTGAGTCTGCATCCCTTTGTCCCTTGGAGCACTTTGTGTTCTTCCCAAGATTGCCTTTGCTTGTGAGCTTGCTATTGAGAGATGGAGGATTGAAGTGGTGGAGGACTCAGTTTCTCCGATTCGCATACGTGTCGACATAGGTTGTCACTATTGTAATCTCTGATTCATATTAATAGAAATATCTTTTCCTATCCAATAATGTGTATTTAAATGAGTATTGAATCCATGGATGCTTTTAAATGCTTATATGTTATTGATTATATATGCTAGAGTAGTTCTAACACAATTATATAGCATGCTTGTCTTGTTTGCTGAGTGTTGAGAGAGCAAATTGCTAATACAAGCGAGATTGGAAAAGCTCAACAAGGATCTACATCAACCATCCGGAATAAGGTATGATTCAAGATCCTTTAGTGTTAGATGTTTGGTTTCTCTTGCATATAGGAAAGGATTGATTTTTGCGGCTACTCTGTCTATTGTGGTACCCCAAGCCATAGGAACTTTTCTCCGTAACAGAATTGGCGACCATACTGGGGACGTTCCTAGTCATTTCTTTTGGGGGTTTTATCGGCATTCAATGTTCTTGAATTGCTCTGATTTCTTTGTTTCTGAGTCGGGTCTGGGGGCATGTTTTCCTGGTAGTGTCTAATAGGAGTAAATTTTGTCTCAGTTGGTCTGCTTGCCTTCTTTTTTATCTCTTTTTCTTCCTACGTGAGTTTTGTCTTCGCAGTCGCGTGTACACACGGTTGTTACTGGGATATCCACGTATATACATGGGTTTTTTGCACACAGTCATGTATGCCCTGATTTTTTCCATTCTGGGGAAGATTAAGTGTTGCTGGGTGAGTTTGGATAATTGTTGAGTCTTCTTGGATGCTTCTGGAGTCTGTATAAACCTCTGTTTCTGACTGAAGACGCTTTTTAGTTTGAATTTCTTTTTTAGAATGTTCTTGTCATTGCATTTTCTATTTTTTGTTTTGAGATTAGTGCATTAGGTCTCTTTTACCTTAGCGCTTTGCTTGGGTGCCGTCTGAATAGTGCTTGCAGAGTCTGGGGGTTGTAGGGTCATACTTTTAAGTTTATTATCTCATTTTAATTCAAAAAATAAAAAATATTTGCTTTTTGCATCATTATGCATTATTGCATTTTGCATGGTACTTGCACTAGGTTTGCTTGGAAAATATTAGTCAGATTTTCATATAGGAATGATTGCATTTCCATTTGAAGGAAAATTTTGCATTTCACGTAGTAGCATACCCCATTTTTCATTCGACACGGTGCATTTACATTGATTGTTAGGTGTGCATTTTACTTCTTGTTGCGTCATAACACCATTAGTTGCACGATCATTTATCCTTTTTGAGTAATAAGCCAATTAAAATCAACGCATAATAAAATGAATTGCACTCTTTTCTTTTATAGGGTGCATCAACAAGATTAGGTTTTAGGGTCTTGGAATAGTTCATTGTGAGTAAATTCTCCGAGACCACTAAACGAAACATGTATGTGTCTGTCCAGGTGAGAGTGTGAAATTCCTTGGTATAATTAGTGTTTCTCAGGATCCTCCTCTTACAAGGGATTTAAGCACGAGGCAGTGTGAGCGGTTAATGATTGGGATGACCGTTGGTCATAACTAAGTAGCATTGGAGATATTTCCAAGATTGTATTCGTATCCGAGTGCTCTTTCGGGAGTTTTGGGCTTTGTTACCCTGCCCATACGGTCAATCCCGCCTACAACTGTCCACTTGAGCATTGATTATATTGAGTTGACCTTAGTTTCCTTACCTAGGTTATCGAGGGGGTACTTCGTAGAGGTTATTCTGCAGGTGTCTTGGCCAGGTAGGGGTCAGACAACACAGTCGCTATATCCGTTGAAGCTGAGGGCCACTATAATTGGTTACGAACCTCCGCTTGTTGTGTATGGGAGTCTCAAGCCTCTCCTAGGCGAGACATACCTGCTTCATTCGGGAGCTCACATATCTTACCCTTGTTTGCTTGTGATCTAGCTTTACATTATATAGGTGTATACTATGTGCACGCTAGTTTGCTTAGGGTTTGCGTAATTAGAGAGAGTCTTTTTCATTTTTTGAGTCATTGTAGATTCGAGTGAGGCACTTACTTCATCGTTCTTGTCATTTAGCAGGAATTTCGCCTTCCACATCTCCTCTTCCTTTGGGAGAGAGAAACAGACAGTCCGGGCACTACTTCTCACATTGATTCACACACAATGGGAGACGACGAGGATGAGATTCCTGAGACGTCTTCTCCACCTCAAGAGGTTGGGGATGTAGATTCTACTCCTGTATATGATGCTTCACCAGAAATACCTTCACATTCTAGTTATGATTGTTGAACAATAGGGCAGACCCGGGTTTAATCCTTTAGTGTTGCACCAACAAAAGACCCACAGTGTTGGCCCTTTCGGCAACAACCTGTGCGCAGGTTGCAGTCTCACCCGAAACAACTATGGGGTGCCGCAGAATCAGGTTTTTGTAAGCAGAGAGGGGGATTACTGTACCTTAGCCTTTAATAACCTTATTAATCAATACTTATAAAGCTTTACCATTCATTCACATACAACTTCGCAGATAAATAAACAGTCGTGACTTGCTCAACCCACCATAGGGAATTCACAGCGAAGCTAAATATTAACAGTGATCTAACTTATCAGATGTATACAGCTATTAATGCATAAAAGATAACAGAAACAGAAACAGCACAAGAAACCACAACACCGGATATAACGTGGTTCACCCCCAGTGTAGGGGCTACGTCCACAAACTGTGTTCTATTCAGCTTGCTACAAAACCACAGTTTGATCTGTGCACTCAGCTGCAGATCCCTTCAATCCTTAAAAGGCCGTGCACACAGCAGCAGGCCCCTGCGCACACAGCTGCAGGTCTTTCCTCAATCTTCTTTACAAAAACCCTCTGCGCACACAGCTGCAGAGGTCGTCCACGCACACAGCTGGGACTTAACCTTTCCTTACAAAATCAACCTTAGCTTCATCTTAATCTTTCTTACATCATAAAACCTAACTTTTTCTTATTTACAAAAATACCTATTTATACATCGCGCTATTACAAAACCATGGCTTCAAACCATGGGCACCCAAAAACCCTAAACCCTGGATTTAAACCACGGGTTTATTACAAAAAGGGGTTTTGACTTACCCCGACACCCCTAAGACTATTTTGACCCATAACTCCGCTTACAAACAGCCGCGAAGTTACCAAAACTAATAATCCTTAGGGTACGCGCCCCAACAGGCCCCTAAGACTCACTAGTGGCCCGTCCCGGGACACTCTGCGAGGGCTCTGGTGGGAGAATATTCTGCGCGAGGATCTGGAAGCGACTGGTGAGATTGTGTAGTATATCATCAGTGGCTTTCTCCTTTTCCACCAATTCCTGTAATACTGAAGATGAGTCTGTGTCAGCCCTTTCCTGCGCAAAAGTGTCATAGGTCTTCAAAAGTTTGAGCTAGATTTCTGCAGTATTGCTCAATTCTAATGCTTCATCAACCAGGGGCTGTAACGCATTCTCCAACAGTGTTACCTTCGTCCGGCAGGACTCGATTTCCTGCTGAAGTTCCTTGTTGCGCTTCACTTTAGCCATCTTCTGCATAGGTGGCAGTGTCTTAATTTCTACTCTGATTGCATCTAATTCATCCTGGCGCGACTTGATGGTTTCCTGGATCTTACCTACATCTGGATGGTCCTGTAGGTTCGCCCATTCTTCTATGCTATCTTCCATTAGTTTTGCGACACTGGCCACATTATCTGATATTTTTGTTGCTGAAGCCTTGATGTCCTGCTGGCGCTGTTCTCGGACCTCTGGTGGAGTCTCAGGAGGAATGCGCAGTTGAAGTTCTGCAATATGGTGCTGGTGTTCTATCTTCATCCTTTCAACCTCGCTGTGGGACTGCTGGGCATAGTCTCTCAGCTTGGCGATTCTCTGCTCTGGTTCCTCTGCTCCCTGTATGTCAGAGTCAGAAAGACTCCGACATGCCTCATCCAATGCTCGCATCAGCGTAGTTGTTGTATGTTCAGCCTCTTTCTTCTGTTGTGCTATTTCTTCTAGGCGTGCTGCAAAGGTTTTGTTTTGTTTGATGGTGTCTTCCAATTGGGTTTGGGACAACTGGTTTCGGGCATGGATCTCCTTTGTAATCGCGAGCTGGCAGAGGTGTAATTCTGACATAGACATCTTTGTATAATCGAGCCCCGCGGTCATACCCATCTGGGGTCGGGAATCTGTGTCAGGCTATATCAGAGTTGCGCTTGATACCTGTCCTTGGTGATCTCTGGGTGGCCATTGCCTGATATCCTGCTGCGTGGGTGCTGTAGTGCTACTTGTCGCAGTACTGTGCGCTGATTTTGCTGCTAGCTCTTTTAGCTCCGATACCCTGTTTGCGATACCTGAGATCCCAGCAAGATGCAGTTCCGCAAACTCTGACCATTTTTTAGTAAGCACAGTCGTAGACTGTTCTAGAGCATGTTCCAGCTCATCCAGCGTTACAGTGGCTTCTTCCTCAATATATTTGTCCTTCGACGCTTTTGCCTTTTTGTGGGACTGCGGCTTGGTTACCTCGGCTACTTCTGGTGACTTGCGATTCATTGGTGGGTTAGGATCTGATATGGTCTTGACCGACTCCTCATCTTGTTCATCCTGTTCATCCTGTCCACCATCTCCACCCTGGCTGTCGTCATCCCTCTGCGAATCACTTAGGTCTTCGCTATCTTCCAATGGGCTTTGCTGCTGCGCCTGACTGGTACCTGCGCCAATATTGGTAGCTGGGGGAACCAGAATAGAGGGTTTTTCCCTAGATCTTTCAGCCATTCGACCGGCCAATGCTAAACTATCCCCCTGATATCTGGTTCGGTGACTACATATGGTAATTTGAAGCATTGCCGTTGTGAATCTGCACGAGCTTGAATGAAAACATGATGCATATTGGCACTAAAGTGCGCGACGCCCTCGTATTGAGAGAACACTTCGTTGGTAAGTCGAGGTGTTCGCACAATCTCATAGTGAATACTCATAGCATAGAAGACGAACATAGTGTTCGTCATCTGCTGAGCTACCTTATCTGAGGATATCCATAGGGAGGCGTACCGCGCTACCCCTGGAGTGCCTGGGTTTAATTCTACAAACTGGGCTTCAGTGGGTTCTTTCCACCCAACTAATGCAATAAGGATTAAAAGCCAGGAATAATGAAAAGGTCTACCTTTTTCTTGCGCATCGCGGGCATCCTCCAAAAATTCCTTCGCAAGATATTCGGCCCAATTATAAGTATACCCCTCAGCGCAGTTCATAGCAATCCGGATAACCGGAGCAGGTACTTCAGTTGGCCTGCATTTCCGTATGAGTTTGCAGGCTAAGAGTTCTGCTGCAAAGTGAATGGGCTTCTCCTGAATCGCGGAAGTGTGATACCCCCATTTCCCTTTTGTCAGGCCAAACCGATCTTTCATGGTTTGCGCGAGCTTTGTATCGTCATGTTTGGACGGAAATTCAGTTCCTGGATCAGGTCCTGCCATGGGTAAACCTGTGATCTTATGGATGAGTGCGGCGTCAATAGGAATTTGCTAGTCCCCTATCCATAAATAGCCGTCATGCACCAGCGCTAGTAACTGCTTGGCCGCTACGGTCACCTGTATGCTGTGACCGAAATGGGGAAGGTCAAGTATCCTGAGTAGGCCAGCTTTGTCCAGGCCCGCAGCCCATGGTTGCACTTCCATTAGTGTGACCTTATGATCCGGGTACTTGACGCGGTGCAAGTATTCTACTGGTTCAAACTGTGGAAAATTGCCATGGTCATTAGTGTCGTGATCACTGTACTTAAGCCGATCAATCTTCCCTATCATACTTCCTATCAACTGCACTCCTTGTGGCAGCGAGGGTGTGGCTAATGTAAATTGCTTTGTCCGACGGGGTAACGCCGCACCTGGGAAAACAGGTGGTAGATATGGTGGCCGTGGTGGTGGAATATTCTCCCTTCCCCCGGCCGGGGCCTGTGCGGAGCCAGAGGGCTCCATAGGATGAGCTGCTGGTGTTTTCCCTGTTTGCCGCGGCCGGTCTTGGTTGCGCTTGGAGCGGACTTCAGTTCTAGACTTTTTCCTAGCAGACCGTGTCTGCATCGGCTGTGGTGGTAATGGGGGAGTGTCTTCACAATGAGCTCGGGCAGGAGGCCGATTAGAGCAGTTGATCAGACCCTCTTGCTCGAATTCTCTGACCAAAGCGTCAATCTCGCGCTCGGTTGTCATGGGCTCGCTCAGAAATCTTGAAGAAATGCAGAATGCAATTTTCCCTAACTTAGGCATCTTCTTATACACGCCATCAATCACATCGGGCTGGACAGTGCATTGAAGGCACCAAATCTTACGGAAATCTTGTCCAACTATTACCCGATTTGCGATAATCTTCTTAATACAGGTATTTAAGGCAATTAAAGCACTACCGCCGCCAATTTGGCTACTTCCCAACGGTCGGATTTTGGGCCTCGCTGTGTTTCTGGGCCTTGGCAGAATCATGGCTGAAATTTCGAAACAACAAGCAACCTCGGCACAATAGTGCCCTTCGACCCGACCTCGTACTGTCTGCGACAGGACTATTAGGTTTGAGGGACTGTCGTCTTGGCTCTGCCGCTCGGTTTGGTATTCAGTTCCTAGGTGATCATTATTTGCCTTGTCGTGGAAAGCTATTTCTAAAACAGGACCGCTTTTGTTAATAGAAAATGTGATCAAAAAGCTATCAACAAGATCATCCCTACTCACAGTGCCGTGTCGAAGCTCAACCTCCATATGCCAAGTTGTCACTATAGGTTCCAAGATATGCACAAACTTATGCACCCTCTCCTTGCGAGGTGTGTTTTCCCCTGCTGTATGGTACTGCTTCAAATGTCCCCGAAGGCTATTCGGCCCCTAAAACTTACTTCGCAGCTCTTGGCTGATGAATCTGGGGCGTAGGAATTTCTGGCAGGTTCCCCTACTGGGGTGAGACTTTTTAGGATCGGTCCCCCATGCTGCTGTAGCTCCTAGTTATGTTTCCAGAGTCTGGGTGTTTGGTGACTGAGGTACTCGGTCAAACACATGTGCAATAAATTCTCCAGGGTCTGTCATCCCAACATATGCGGGAAACCCTCTAGGCTGTGCACTAAGGCATCTGAGAGACTGAGTGATCTGCGCGCATCTGTGGCCATGTAGCTCGTACAATCGATTCTGCCAGTTCTCCAAACCATCGTCTGAATCAGACATGCAGGAGCTATCACATTGCCAATCAATTACACCATCAGCGTCAGGCTCGACATAGTCTGCGTCCTTGGCTGTGATGTTGTAGATGTGGTCTAGAGTATCCTGCTCCCCTTCATCTCTGAGTGGTTCTGTATATCTTTCTCCTTGGGATGGGTCGAGGGGTATGATAATGCACAGACCATTTCCTTCGAAGGTCATCTGTCTCCTCTTAAGATTGATAATTGCAGCATTGGCCATGGCCCACTCAATTCCCAATAGAGCTGGATAAGGGTTGCTGTCATCAATGATCTCAATAACTTCAAAATCTGCTAGAGTACTGACCCCATCAATGTCTATTGGAACACTAAGAAGTCGCCCGAGAGGTACAATCCTTTGCTGGTTAGCTAGTCGCAGTTGTATAGGTGACCAAACTAGGGAAGGCTTTCCCATTTGTCCCCAGGTCTGCTTGGGTAGGAAATTAACGTCTGATCCAAGGTCCAAAATGACATCAGTAATATCATATTCCCCTATCTAAACATTCAATCTCATTTCCCTTCCCGTTCTTCGGACACGACTAACAGTTTTCTCCTGATCAATTCCTCTCTGAGGGTTTGTGACAGCAAGAACTTTTTGCAGCTCTTTTAAAGCATTCTGATTCCGCAAGAGTTTCATACAGCTCTGCAAGAAAGAGGATAGTGTACTTACTTTATCCGCTGAGGCCTCTTGTGGCTGCGAAGCCTGCTGAGGTTGCCGCGCAGGTACTTCTGCTGCGCCAGGGTCAAAAATATCACACTGGGCCTCCTGGGCTGATGCTTGGTCCTTCACAGGGTCAAGGGTTGGGATTTTCTCGGAGGCCTTACATGCGCTCACCACGACAGGATGCTTTGGCGTGTTTTGAATATGCGTCGTAGCTCCACTGCTGGTGACCACATTGAGGGCTGCGGCGGGTCTTTGCTCAACGGAAATCAACTGAATATTTGGGGTGGGGCCACGGTTGTTCTCCTGAATCTTTGCAAGGAGCTGGGGGCACTGTTCAATCACGTGGTCCACTGCGCGACAATACCGACAGGTTGTAGTGGGGTTCCGACAGTCGCGAGCCAAGTGGCCAACTTGGTTACAATTGTAACACACAACCTGGCCTCTACCTCTTCCGGTCATCCCGCCACGGCCGCGACCGCCAAAAGCACCTCTTTCGGAGGCGCCGCCGCGGTAAGCATAGCCATCCTTATTCTGGGCCTCATTGTGTACTCGGTAGACGTCAGAGGTGCGCTCTCGCATAAGGTCGTAACTGCGACACTCTTCTTCATTATGCCCTATGGAATTACAGGACTGGCAGTAGGGGTTTTTGGGAACTTGAATATATCTCTGAAGAAGATGGTAGTGCTCAGGGTGGTGCTGGCCAGAGGTTCGGCAAATCTCACAATATAGAACACCAGGATTGAATTGGTTGGGCGCGCCCGTATTTAAGTAAGTTCTGGCCACAGGGCACTGGTCCCTATCATGATCCTCGGACCGACATTGCGTACACCAGACCTCCTCTCGACTGGTTTTAGCTTTCTTCATGTCGCGAAGCTCCAGGGCCATTGCTACCAGCTGCACTTGGATTTGAGCAATACCAAAATCATCTCCAACAGGGGCGGTCTCTAGCTTCATTGCGATTTCCAGAGCCTCTTGCTGGTCAGCAACCTTCTGTTGCATGAGCGGAGCTCTGATATCCGGCAATAATGCAGCAATAAACCATTCCTTGTGCTGCGCAGGACTAATGGTGAAGCTGACTTGGTCTAGTAGAACTTTGAATCTCTGGTCAAAGTCCCACACAAATTCGTCGTGCCTCTGTTGAATCTCTTTGAGTTCAGTGATGCTCTGCGATTCTAATTTTGGTTTCTTAAATTCCTTAGTGATGGCTGCCTTGATTTCATCCAAAGTGGGGTGCTGATTACTGGAGAATTTCATGAACCAGGTCAAAGCCCGGTCACGAAAGGAAGCAATGAGTTGTGTGGTTCTCACATCCAGGTCTGTAATACTCTTCGCGTTCCAGACGGCCTCGCATAAAAACTAGAACTGTTCTGGATCTTCTGATCCCGTTCCTTTGAAGAGGGGCAGCTTAATGTCATCAGCTAGGTGGTCCATGGTGGTTCTGGGAGGGTTGGTAGGGGGACAAGAGGTTGATGGGGGGGGTTTACGGGGGCAGATTGACCTGTGGCCGGAATACTCGGACTTGGTTGCCTGTCACACTGCGACCGAACTTTAAGGGTAACAAAGAGACGCTGTGGGGTGACGAGAGGGTTTCCTACCGAAGGGTTTTCTTCAGGGTCTGGCTGTTGAGGGTTTACAGAGGGAGGTACGGTAGTCTGGCCTGAGGAGTAGGACTCAAAATCTCTTTTGTACCTTGGCTCACTTTGCGGCAACCCACTTTGCGCATCGAAGGTATTCTCACTTGCAAACATATGTTAGTACTATTAAACTAACAGTTTGATTCAATAATAATATACCCTTTTCAACCAATAATATTTTAATCTTCAAGCTTAAGGAATTTAAAAACTTACCACGGGGGCCTTTGAAAAACTGCCGTTCCGCTTCACTGAAAGAGGTGCTTGTGTCGATGGCAAACTCTGTCACAAAGGCTTCCAACGTTCGCATCGTCCAGAAGTCCACAGCGTGGGATACCTCGTTGTTCACGTGTTGCACAAGATTGACCCTCGCGGGGGTCCACACAGGAATCCATCGAGCTTGAAAGTTCGTCCTCCTCTCTGTTAACCTAGACAACCACTGGTGCAATTCTATGTGGATACTACCAAAAAAAATTTCATAAGTATCACAAAAAACATACCTTTGTAAAAATTCACTTGCGCTTCGACACGGATTCGTATTCTCTTGGTGCACGAATTTCAGACAAGTCTCAGTAAACCAATCACCGATTTCCTTCGCAGAGGGCCTCCAAAACATATCCCTTGAGGTACGATGTAAACCCCTCTTGAGCAGGTACTGAGTTCAACCAGCAACGGAACCAATTTGTTGGGCAATAGGGCAGACCCGGGTTTAATCATTTAGTGTCACACCAACAAAAGACCCACAGTGTTGGCCCTTTCGGCAACAACCTGCGCGCAGGTTGCAGTCTCACCCGAAACAACTATGGGGTGTCGCAGAATCAGGTTTCTGCAAGCAGAGAGGGGGATTACTGTACCTTATCCTTTAATAACCTTATTAATCAATACTTATAAAGCTTTACCATTCATTCACATACAACTTCGCAGATAAATAAACAGTCGTGACTTGCTCAACCCACCACAGGGAATTCACAGCGAAGCTAAATATTAACAGCGATCTAACTTATCAGATGTATACAGTTATTAATGCATAAAAGATAACAGAAACAGAAACAGCACAAGAAACCACAACACCGGATATAACGTGGTTCACCCCTAGTGTAGGGGCTACGTCCACAAACTGTGTTCTATTCAACTTGCTACAAAACCACAGTTTGATTTGCGCACTCAGCTGCAGATCCCTTCAATCCTTAAAAGGCCGCGCACACAGTAGCAGGCCCCTGCGCACACAGCTGCAGGTCTTTCCTCAATCTTCTTTACAAAAACCCTCTACGCACACAGCTGCAGAGGTCGTCCACGCACACAGCTAGGACTTAACCTTTCCTTACAAAATCAACCTTAGCTTCATCTTAATCTTTCTTACATCATAAAACCTAACTTTTTCTTATTTACAAAAATACCTATTTATACATCGTGCTATTACAAAACCATGGCTTCAAACCATGGGCACCCAAAAACCCTAAACCCTGGATTTAAACCACGGGTTTATTACAAAAAGGGGGTTTTGACTTACCCCGACACCCCTAAGACTATTTTGACCCGTAACTCCGCTTACTAACAGCCGTGAAGTTACCCAAACTAATAATCCTTAGGGTACGCGCCCCAACAATGATCCCTCATTCACACGTCACCGGTATTGGTTTCCAAGCGATGAGACTCATCATGAACCCACAAGCACTAGTCATGTTCGTTATGGCATGCCTGATATCCCTGCACACGATCCGTCACATCATGCCGAGTTAGAAATTGAACCTAGCACTACGCCTGGGGGCACTCCTATTCCTTTCCATGCAAAGAGATTTGGGAGCACTAGTCACATTGCACCTTCCATCCCGGTGGTGGAGGCTACCTCACATGTTCATCCTAGACCTAGTGTTAGTAGTCATATGTGGATACCAGAATCGAGATGAGTGACCATGGGGAATACCACTTACATCCCTTCACATGTCCCTTCGTCCTCAAATTCTACTCCTTCAAATGCATTTTTGACAACCCTTCCTCCCCCTCATTCACGTGGTCCTTCGGGCCGAAATGTTGCTACTAGTCATGTTCGTACTATGACTGCTCGCACGGTAGTATCTCAGAGTCAAGTACCTCCTATTGTCTCGGGAGGTCATATTCTTGTTTCTGGATTGTCTCACGGTCCATCACAGGGAGTTCCCCATATCCCTAATTATGGAGCTTCTCATGGGACATCCCATGGGACATCTTATGGAGCTTCTCATGGACAATCTTATGGACTGCAGTATGGAAAAAACTATCAAACCTATGGGTACAGGTATCAACAACCCGCTTACTCCTCTAATTATGGCGTTGTAGCACCACATAGTTAAGGTACACCACATCATAATGCTTCCATGCATCCCTACACGGGTCAAACAGGAGGAGGATATTATGGCCAAGGCCATGGTATTTACAGTAGTCAGCCTTATATGAACCAAACCTATCAGGGAGCATGGCATCGACCGACTCAACCTAGGCTCCCTTTCCTCGCAACATTAAAATTACCTAACTTGTCGAGACTAATGAACGATCTGGTATCTCATGACCCAACTTGGTCGACTATCCCTAACAAGCTTCCCTCGGACATTCCCAAATTCGAGGGCAAAGCAGGAGAAGATCCTAGTGAACATGTCACTACTTTTCAGCTTTGGTGCTCTTCCAATTCCTTACACGATGACTCAATTCGTTTAAGGCTATTTCAACGCACCCTCACCGAGCCTGCATTGAAATGGTATATAGAGTTACCAAGGGGGGCATTCATTTTGTTAGATGACCTTACTATGACTTTCCTCAATCACTTCCAGCTACCCGTGTGTTACGATGTTGGTACAAAACTCTTGTCGACATTTCGGCAAGACAAGGCCACACATATCTCGGACCATATCCAAGAGTGGCGTAGATAGAAGAGGTTGATTAAAGCTTTCATACCGCCAGATTTTCTCCTTGAGTGGTTCCTTAAATCGTTGCTACCTTACATCGTGAAGGTTGTTTCTACATTCGGAGTCCAGAACGAGGAACAAGCAATTTTTAGGGCGCATGAATTGGATTTGATTTATGCTCAATCTGGACTTTTGTATGAGATCATACCTAACGCTCAACATTCTAGTTTCGATCCCAAGATCAAGCCTGGACTACATGCCGATGGTATTATGGGTTGTACGAGTACCAAACCCGCGGATTCGATTATGAAACAAGTGATTCAATTGTCTATTAATCAATCCGCGTCAGGACAAGCCATGGCTTCGTCTCAACCCACCCAAACGGTGAGTGTACTTTTTGTGCAATCGTCGGACCAGAAGGGAAACCAGCAGCCCGGAAGGAATAAGAAAAAGGGTAAAAACAATCGTAAGGGTGGAAATAAGAACAAAAATGCCAATTTTAATTACAAGAACGCTCGCAATGTTGGGGGGGACAAGCAGTCTAAACGTAAGGTTAAGTTTCCTTGCAAATTGTGTAAGGATGACCACCTCACTCACTTGTGCCCTTGTATGGAAGACGCCTTGAGGTTCATAGCACAGGGCCCGGCTGTGCTGACTAATCCTTTACCCCATAATCAAAATATGAACTTGAGGACCCATGATCCTCATTGTGCATCGGGTGGAGATCAAAATCCGCCTGAAGCCAATACTGGTCATGGTTGCATCAACATGGTGCGTGCTACTAAGGTTGTGACTCGTGCGAAAGACTATGGTTCATCACAACCGGACCTTAGGAAGGAACCCGCTCCACCTGAGAGCCCTTTGCGTATTGAAAACCCTATGGATAAACCTGAGATTGCACCTTGCATTCCTAAGGGAGTCCTAAAACATTCGAGGCACAATCCTAATGCTCAAGCCGCCCATAACTATTCTGTTGTTGAGGATTTGGGCCAAACTCCTTATGTGATGTCTGCGCTTGAAGTACTTCAGATTTGTCCTTCGCAAAGGAAAGCTTTGCTTCCTGCTCTTGGGGTTAATGATGATAGCTCTTCTTCCATCATCAAATTTGAAACCATGCAACTACAGTCTCACTTTCTTTACTACATGTCTCTCTTGATTCATGTAGAGTATCTTAACATGACCGTCAAATGCACTATGATTGACGAAGGCGCTACTACTTCAGTGATGTCTTTGTCATGTTGGAAGGGTTTGGGTTCTCCTGAGTTGTCTCAATCCGCTAACATGTTGATTGCCTTTGATGGTAGGTCATTTCATCCGCACATAATTCTTCCTTTTCTTAAGGTCCGTTTGGGAGGGAATACCATCGCGATCGAGGTCGAGGTGGTTGATGTGCCCCTTGATTAAAATATTTTACTGGGTCGAAATTGGATGTATAGTATGCAAGCTGTAGCCTCTTCTCTATTTCGAGTAGTATGCTTTTCGTTTAATGGGAAGATTGTTACGATTGATTAGACATCATTCAAAAATCCGAGTGTTAATGCATCATCAGGAGCTTCTATCCCGATTATCGATCATTCTCAGCCAACAACTGGGAGTGTGGGTGTAGGTATGTATCCATCCCTTATGGGGACCTTTAGTTGTCCTGCACCCATTCTTATGATCAAATCTAGTTTCGGTGGGGCTTCATCTTCATTGAATGCGGTATCTTTTTGCACTACCCATATGGAAGATCCTTAGATTCTTCCTTCACCGAGTCCTTTGAATGGACCTGTCAAAAAGGACATATCGTTGCCTGCAGCAATGATAGCATATCAAGTGAATCTTGATTGTGTTGCATATCCTAGTCCTTCCTCTTTGCGAACGGAGGAGGAGGAACCGTATGTGTTGCTTACATGGGCAGTTGAGTCCTCTCATGCACATGATTTCCTTGATGATGTTTTTCCATCAGATGAAGCCATTATTGAGGCCATGTCTGGGGTTGAGCCACCTTGGGAAGAGTTACATCATAGATCCTATTTTCTTCCCGAGCTTGACCGTTTGGAGCGTGAGGACTTTAGGGAGATTCTTAGCAAGAATATTGGTAGTCTCGTGGTTTCATTGAGCTCTCCTAGTCAGATGGCTGATGGGAACATGGCAAATATATCACCTACTATTCCTATCAATATCTCTCGCGATCCTGGAAAAATTGAGAATGTCTACATCGAGGCGGACTATTCCCCTGATGAGATTAAGGAGTATACCGAGCTGTTCAAAGATTTTCGTGACATATTTGCTTGGTCATACGAGGAAATTCCAGGTATCGACCCTTGTATTGTCGAACATGAAATTAAGACCTATATGAATGTGAAGCCCGTTCGACAACAGTTGCATACGGTGAATCCTAGAAAAGCACCCGCTATTAAGGCTGAGATAAAGAAGTTGTTAAAAACCGATTTTATCTATCTCGTTCCCTTGATGGAGTGGGTTTCAAACCTCGTTCCAGTTGATAAGAAGCAGGGAACGATCCGTATATGCACTGATTTCCATGATTTAAATCGTGCTTGTCCTAAGGATAATTTTCCCACGCCATTTATTGATCAAATCTTGGATGAGTGTGCACGAAGCGAGGTATTTTCCTTCATGGACAGCTTTTTCGGATATAATCAGATTCAGATCAAACTCGGGGATCAACACAAAACTGCATTTATTTGTCCTTGGGGTACGTTTGCATATCGAAAGATGCCTTTCGGTCTTAAAAACGCCAGAGCCACATTTCAGCGGGCTATGACCTTGATTTTTCACAATCTCAAAACAATTATTGAAGTCTTTTTGGATGACCTTACTGCTCATTCTTGGTTGAGAGTGCGTCATCCATACCATTTGAGATTAGTATTTGAAAGATGCCACCATTACCTGGTTAGGTCAAATCCTCATAAGTGCATATTTTGCGTGAATTTTGGTCGCTTGCTAGGGTTCATTGTTTTCAGGGAGGGTATAAGAGTCTATCCCTTAAAGGTTGATGCAATACTTCAATTGTCTCCCCCGCGCAATATTAGACATCTTCAATGTTTGCAAGGCATGGAAAATTTCTTGCGGGGATTCGTGGTTAACTTTGCCAATTTGACTAAAGGATTTATGCGTCTTTTAGAGAAGGACACTACTTTTTGCTGGTATGAGCGAGCTCAAGAGTCCTTTGATGCTCTTAAGTGAGCCTTAGCATCGGCCCCCGTGCTTAGTCCACCCGACTATAGCCGTGAATTTTTTTTTATGTGGTCGCGTCCATGGAGACGATTGGTATGGTTTTGGTTTAGGAGGATGAGGAGATCCATGAGCATGTCATATATTATTTGAAATGGAACCTTATATATGTGGAAATCCATTATTCCCATGTGGAGAAACTTGCCTTAGCCACCATTCATGTGGTTCAGAGATTGAGACATTACATTCTCCTTCTCCAGACCTTGGTGGTAGCTCATGTCAATCCATTTCAATTCATCCTCACCAGAAGGATGATCGGGGGAAAGTATAATAAGTGGATTGTTATTTTTCAAGAATTCGATCTCGAATTTGTTTCGATGAAATTGAAGAAATCGTTGATTTTTGCGGAGCTCATTTTTGATTTTCCAAGTGTGGAGGAGGAGGAAGTTTATAAAGATACATTTGTCGATGAGCATATTTTCCTTATCTCAACTTTAGATACATGGTATGGGGATATCATCATATATTTGCAAACGTTGAAGGTCCCTACTCACCTTTCATGGGATGAGTGACGACGGTTACGTCATGTATCTAAGAACTACCTTATAGTGGATAACACTTTGTACCGCCATGGGGTAGATTCCATTTTACGTCGTTGTTTAACCCATGAAGAGGCTGAGGTTGTGCTGAATGATTGCCATGGAGGGGCATGTGGTGGTAATTTATTTGGGCTTTCTACAGCCCAAAAAATCTTGAGAGCGGGATATTTTTGGTTGTTGATCTTCAAATATTGTGTCAATGCGGTCAAGAAGTGTCACCATTGCCAAGTGTTTGCACACAATATGCGCTCACATACTACCCCATTACATCCGATTATCATCCTCGATGCCTTCACCAAGTGGGGGCTTGATTTCATGGATTGCAACCCAGCTTCGGCTGGGGGGCATCATCATATTATAGTGGCTATTGATTATTTCACGAAATGGGCTGAGGCTCTACCCACGGTTAAATCTGACGATGAGACAACTGCCCATTTCGTATTCAACCAAATTGTTACTCGGCTCGGCATTCTGAAAGAGCTTTTCACTGATCATGGTAGGCACTTTCAGAATAGAATGATGGAAGAGTTGGCCTCGAAGTTAGGGTATAAGCAGGAGCACTCCTTTTCTTATTACCCTCAGGCGAATGGACAGGTTGAAGCAGTGAACAAATCACTTAAGTCCATTCTCCAACGAACCATCGCACAAAGCAAGACGAATTGGCATACCATGTTATATCCTGCTTTGTGGGCCTATAGGACCGTGGTTAAGATTGCCACCAATTTTTCTCCATATCAACTCATACATGGAGTGGAGTTTGTCTTGTCGTTTGAATGTGAAATCCCTTTGTTGAAGCTAGATATAGAGATTTTACCAGACACTTCTGCATTGGAGGAACGTTTGGTCCACTTAGAGCAGCTTGATGAGCAGTGCCAAGATGCCTTAGTGGCTCTAGAAGTAAATAAGCGTCATGTTAAGGTCCAATATGATAAGTCTATCCGTCCGAGGAGGTTTAGTGAAGGTGATTTGGTCCTTTTGTGGGACCAAGCTAAAGAACCCTTGGGGGCAAGGAAGTTTAATACCATGTGGTGTGGTCCTTACATAGTCAAACATGTGTTAGAGAAGGGCGCCTATGAGCTGGTGGATTATGAAGGGACAGCCTTGGCGGAGCCTAGAAATGGGCTCTATCTTAAAAAATACTATGCATGATCTTTAGCCAGGGCTGATTATTGTATATTATTGTACAGTTTTTTGCATAGTTAGGTTTTCTTATGGTGATCAGGTTTGTTGATTAGCTTTCGTTTCTTATGGTAGATGTCAATGGAATCTTTTGCTTACATAGGATTCGCTGATGGTGCTAGTCGCCCATGAGTTCGCTGATGGTGCTTGTCGCCCATGATGTCATCTCCTCTTCCCCTCCGTCTATGACGAGGGAAACTGTCAGGCCGCCGTGGTCCAACATTTGCATACACATGACAGATTGTCACTATGTGTCGTCACACCAAAACATGTCTTTTGAGTCAATATATCAAAAAACACAAAAAATTAATAATTCAAAAACTTAAAAAAAGGGTTTTTGGATTTGTTACCTATATCACCGTATGTTGATCCTGGTAGTAGGGGCATGTCTGGATCTCCCCGAAAATCTATTCCAGCATAGGGATAATCATCGATGGCAATAATCTACCACCGCCACCATGGAAAGAAGTCTATTGGTTAGGGGTTAGACACCCTACCTCCACCTAGTCTACACATAGCATCTGCCCAATGTCGTTGGGCTGTATCTCGAACCCCGTGTGTAGGAACATCAACTCTAGGGCTTAGCCCCGGTACACGCTCAAAGAAGAACATGCTCAGTATGCTGCCAAAACCGAAGTTTCACACCCTGCCCATCTTGCAGTCACTGAGATGCAACTTCATGTTACTCAACAGCGTAGTGCTCCAGTCATACACTGTGGGTCTCATGCACTCCACTGCATAGAACATCAATGGCTGTGAGGCCTGGTGGAGTGATGCTAGACAAGCTATCCTATTGAGTGCCAATAGTATGGCCTTCAGGCCTAGTACCTGGATGGAGTTTGTCGGGATTTGACTCCCAACCTTTTTCGTGTCGGGAATATAGTATAATGCAATGTACTCATCAATGGTGAGGCCACCTCTGGGCCCGCGAGAGCGTAGGTTCACCACATCCCCGTCGGGACAATCCTATAATGAAATATATATCCTCCACCTCTATAGTGAGGGACATCCCGTCGATATGAAAAGACTCTGAGTCTGGATCCTAGTAGTCTACTAGCATCTGCAGGAGTCTTGGTTTGGCCCTCAGGCTGCCAAGACACCAAAACTTATACAGCCCACATGCACATAGAGCTTGTTGAGCCATTAAATCACCCCGAACAACCTCTTCTACATCTCCATGTTCCCTCTCCCTCCATTCTAGAACCATCCTACACATTAAAAATAGTTTTTGGTCATTATTTACCTTAAAAAACCTTGTGCGCGACCGCATACACAACTGTTTGCAAAACAGTCGCGTATGTACGCGGTTTTGTGAGGTTTTTCCGCGTATAGCCAACCCTATACGCGGAAAAAGCCCCGATATTCACGTGGGCCGAAACGACTATTTTAGACTGGCCTAAACATCAAAATTGACCATGGAAATTGAAAAAAATTGCATGAAAATGGAAGAGGAGGACATGAGAAGTTACCTGGAACAAACAGTGTCGAATTTCGCCGGACAAAGCTCCCGGAATTTGTGTTGGAAGTTTTGAGCTCAAATGGGTAAAAATTTCAAATGATATGGAAATTTTGAATTTTTTACTATTTATAGAAATTTTTTACCCCCTTTCTATTGTTTTGAACCGTTTCTGACCATTTTGGACTAATTTGATGACGTAGGAGTCCATTTTGAGCGTCGTTTTGACCGTGGTTTTGATCCGTTTGTGCCGATTTTAGGTATTATGTCTAAACTAGAATATAGGTTAGATTTCACATCCGTTTTCATTTTGCATGACCTTATGACCATTTCATTATAACCTTAGGTATGAACCCATTCTATCTTGTCACAGAACCTTCTTGTGGTTTTAGAAGTGACACGATGTGAATGGTAGAGCTTGACCATACATGGGTTCCCTAGTTAGCTCCTTTTTTGCATTTGGTGCCCATGCCAACATTTTTTCCTTTAGGGTGTGGGAGTCCTTTGTATAGTATCACCATGTCTTTACGCAAGAGCCTCATACTCCTCTTAATATTTTTGCTGGCCTTTTTCCCCAAGACTCCCTTATGTCAAGTTGTAATTGCATTATCATGAGTTTTGCCTACCTCATTGAGCCTTATGCCAGTTTCCTTGACTTTGATTATCAACTATATAGCCTGAGCTTGTCTTATGTCTAGCCACGCAGAGCCATTTTATATATCCTTTGTATCTTGATTCCCCATTTTACCGGGAGGGGACTTTCCCCTGAGTGTCGTTATCCTACACATGTGTCCTTGCATTGAGCATAGGTATGTTTCGCTGCTTGGAACTAGTTTGTTTGCCCATTGACACTCGTCTCCTCCTACTCTGTAACTATAAAACACTTTTATTATTTTTCAAGCTTTTCAAAATATTTGAAAAAGTCCAAAAAAAAATCAAAAAACCAAAAAGCCGGACAAGAAAAGATGTTATCTTTGGCAACAGTCGAGTCGTGTCGCCTTCGAACAGAGCATTGTATATCACATCCGTTGGTTGGGTTAATAGTTTGACTTTAGGAGCTGTACTCTTTTCTCTGAGTTTATCTCCACCAACTAGTTAAGCTTCCAGTCCCTATGGAGCCTCTGTCGATGCCTCCTGTATTGCAGAGATGTCCCAGTTTTGTATATCGAGTCTTTGCTACCTACATTCAGTCACCATTCGCCTTTATGCTCTTGTTCGAAGGAAGTTGAAACCTGAGTCTGCCATTCATCAGTTCTCTTGAATTTGCATGTCGGCCATTCTCAGTACTGATACTGGTTCGTGCGCATTATGATCGAGTCCTTCCACATTATACAGCCTTGCTGAGTACCTTGTTTTGGATGATGAGGGATGCATTAATGCCCTCCTTCCAGCAGATTTCATCCCATCGACTTCAGATCATTTATTTTGGGATAGGAATCTAGAGTCATTTTTGAGTGCCTTGAGACTTGCAGTCATCAGTGGCAGGTTCTCTCACCATCGACATTTTTGGGAATACATCAATGTCCCCTGATCGATGGATCCTCTCAAGTGTTTGACCTCAACACATTTATTCACACTTGTTAGTTTGCACTCTAGTACCTTGATTCCCATTTTCATTATCGGTGGGTGATCTTGCGTCTGTTAATGATATAAATCAATGACCGGTAATCAGATGATGGACTACTATGTTCGACCTCGACACCTCTATTCACATAGTAGGACATGTACTCATAGTGGATTATGTAGAAGACCTTCCAGATTGGTGGCATTTCATATATGCTACCTCCTTGATCGTGCCAGTGTTCATGAGATTTCAGCTCTCGTGGCTTGATTCTAGTGTATGTCAGATATTTTCAGCCATTATGGAGATCTTGATCCATTATATATATTCATCATGGAGATTCTAATCTGTCTATATTGTACGTGGCAATGACCACACATGTCATATTTTGTATCATGCCTATTCATAGCCATTGTACTCTTATGTATCCAGGACTGTTATATCTATTTGCAGTTATGTGCAGAGTTTGATTATTGTATTCTATTGTTGGATGGATGGTTCTTCCACCTGGTTCTTCATCACTCCACTTATGGGATGGACTTATAATGTATTTCGACCATCGTATCACCCCTCTAACCTCATACATTAGGGGGCATCTGTTACAACTAATTTTTACCACACATGGTGGATCACACCTTTATGGCCTTACCTATCCCTCTGCAGACTCTTTAGACCCTATGGACCATTTTTGTACCTTTGGTGTTTCCAAGATCATCCCTAAAAACATGCATTATTTGCTATTCACGACTTTTAAACCTATTATTGCATATATATGCTGATATTATGACCCTCAAACCCGCGTACATCGGGATGTGTGCAAAAGGACAAATAGTTTTGGAGTTTTCCTTGATGTGGATTTGAGTCACTTGTCTCTTGGCCTTCCATATGCCTTGAGATCTCTCGGATTTGACCTTCCATTACCCCATTGAAGCACTATATAAGGAACCCTTTGGATACATTGAGGAGGGAGGAATTGAAGAGCAAGAAAACTATAGTCCATTGTTGCTGGAGCTTATAGTTGAGTCTGCATCCCTTTGTCCCTTGGAGCACTTTGTGTTCTTCCCAAGCTTGCCTTTCCTTGTGAGCTTGCTATCGAGAGATGGAGGATTGAAGTGGTCGAGGACTCAGTTTCTCCGATTCACAGACGTGTCGATAAAGGTTGTCATTATTGTAATCTTTGATTCATATTAATAGAAATATATTTTCCTATCCAATAATGTGCATTTAAATGAGTATTGAATCCATGGATTCTTTTAAATGCTTATATGTTATTGATTATATATGCTAGAGTAGGTCTAACACAATTATATAGCATGCTTGTCTTGTTTGCTGAGTGTTGAGAGAGCAAATTGCTAATACAAGCGAGAGTGGAAAAGCTCAACAGGGATCTACATCAATCGTATGAAATAAGGTATGTTTTGAGATCCTTTAGTGTTAGATGTTTGGTTTCTCTTGCATATAGGAAATGATTGATTTCTGCGGTTACTCTGTCTATTGTGGTACCCCAAGCCATAGGAATTTTTCTCCGTAACATCCACAATTTCAAGGAGATAGTTATTTAAAGAATATTCCAAGGAGAAGATCATGGAGATTTGGTTGGCATATCCTATCTAGGATTTATGAGAGACATGTGGAAAATTTGTGAGAGACATGTGGAGGATTTGAAGGGATCATATCTTGTAATAATAGTAAATTAGTTAAGAGTGGTTAAGAGAATAATGGATTTGTCATTATGAGATGGTTATCTCTTTTTCAAAGAAATTCATGTATAAAAGAAAGTGCTCTCTCTTCATTTGATGATGATAGATAGAGGATAGTAGATTAGGAGAATATTAGTCTCAAAATGAAGAAGTTAGTCTTGACTTTGTAATATGGAGAAGGGAATTCTTATCTTTTGTTCATAATGCTTTCATTCTTTGTCATTGATTCTTGTGATGTAAATTAAGATTGCTTTGTTGTTAATGTGAGCTCACATGTGTTGTCTTATTCCTCTTCATATGTTGTCTTTATTTTATGCAATTTACTTTCAGCCGTGTGTTTCAACTTCCAGCATTAGATTAGCAGTTGCGTGTTTCAGCTTAAGGGGGGGTTATATTAGCAATTAGCGACTAGAAAGGGGTGGTTAGATTAACTTAGTTTTGCCTCAGTCCTGCATATACTTTGCACGTGCTTCGTAAGTATACGAACCTCAGATTGACAAATTAAATGGTTAGGCAAATACTACAACAGAATTAAACAACAATATTTCCACCTAACATTTTGGCTCCATTGTCGGGGAAGCACGATGGATTGAAGTCTAGTTTGTTTTTTTTTTTTTGCAAGCGTACACTAGAGAGTGAATTTCAATTTCTACAATGAGTGTTTCAATTTTGCAAGTGTGAATTTCAATTTCATCAAGTGTGTTTTTTCGCAACTGTGAAGAGTAATTGTTTTTTTTATACATAGTGTTTTTTTAATTTGTTTCACAAGAGTGTTTATTTAAATTTTTCATTTAGATTTGGGTGCTGTAAGAATCCATTTTTCAAAATGATTTAATAATGAGTTTAATCTTGGAACAACTCACTCAGATTCTTGCAAAAGTCAGGATCTCCTTTTCTCACGAAGAAGACATATTGACAACAGCTGAGAGGTTAATTACTCCTCCATAAACAAATGAAGAATCAACATACGAAGAATCCTGCACATCTGATTACAGACAAATATGCGAGCAGGAGCTCATGGAGGACAACGAGGAGTTGCAGCATGATCTGAGGAGTGAAAATTATGCGTCCGAAATCCCTATTGAACGTTGGTTTCAAGCGAGTACGAGGTCAGAACAAATTAGTTTTTCTTTTTTTTTCTAGTTAATTCATAGTCACAACAACTAATTTCACACATTTCTGTTTATCCTCATCTTCTATTTGCAAAATTAACACTGAACATATTTTTATTGCTGTTACATGAATGGCTACATTGGATATTTAACTACACGTAATTGTTTTCTGATTCCCAATTAGCATAGAGTAGGTAGGATTTTATTTTCAATTTTTGCTTTCAGAATAAGTATGCTCTCCTCCGCGCTTCGTGCGATCGCGAGGATTAGAAAGTAGGATGTTTTCTAAATTTTTCAGGAAATAATAAATTAATGTTTGCAACATACCTAATCGATTTCATCTTTATTTTGCAAATAATTTATCTCCATTATATATATATATAATAAAAATAAATAAAAATTAAAAAAAAATTGTAAAATAAAACTGGTCTGCAATTTCATGTGGCAAATTCATTTTAAACTAAAACAGTCGCTGAAATTATAATAGCTGCAACACCAAGCTGAAACAACGCAACTCTGAGCTAAAACACGCCTGCAAATTCCTCGTTGATTGGAGTCACAAATTCCTCATTGATTGGAGGCACAACACTGCTTTCTTTTTTTTGTCATCCATCATCCTGTAGCTGCCTGAAAATTAACTTTGCAAATAATTCCTCGGCCAAACCATTTCTGAAATTTTCTGTATTTTCTCACTCCATCCATCTGCAAATCCTTAAAAAGATCCTTCGATCTAAAGAACGGCCTGCACAAAGAAACTATTAGTGGCATACTCTGAATTGATTGCGAGTAAAAGAAATTGTAGGTTGAATGAAATGCCTTAATTTATACCTAAACCTACAACAAAACACGGTTGCATGGAATAATTTAATCACTCGACTCCCAAGCTTCAAGATTACATGCCTCTGATATTCCTAGCACTTGTTATCCATCGCACCTTGATTAAATTTGCGTAAAACAATAATGGAATGGAACAATTAGCTCTCTTAGTAAGCTTGGCGAGCATCTTGACAAAATGGTAATGCGCTCATCTCGTTGATAGTTGTGAAAATATCTCAATCATGGAGAAATACATGCAATAAATAAATCAATCATTACTTTCCTAGGCCTGGGTAGTTAGGTGAGTATTGCAGCTCCATCTAAAGAGGAAAGGAATTGAATAAATCTACAACAACCTCAATAATCTTTTGTGGGAGGGAGGCACTTCTTCCATCGATTACCAACCATCACAATAAAACGGTCTCTTAAGAACTGCACATTCTGCGGCAGGTTTTAGGAAACCCTCCAGGATTTCTCCACTATCCTTACATTCTCCCCATTTTGACTCTACTGCCGTATGATCAATTTCCGACACAATCACCGCCTAACATTTGCTGGTCGTAGGAGATTTGTTTCCATGGATCCACCTCCCTGCAAACTAACCATGATATATCTACCTTGAGCCATTATTTTACATGCATTTCGTTCCTTTCCTTAAAATACTGGTCAAAAGGATAATGATCTATTACTAAATCTTGATTTATCTATTGTTGGAAATTTTTACGCAAGATATCAGTGATGATTTAGAATGTCACTTGAGTTCATATCTGACAGGTTATTGTGTTGATAAAAGATATCAGTTAGGATTGCACTTTGCGCAATGATCCCAAAACTCCTTGACCTCTATCAATTTATACCCGTGCTTGCTTGAGAGGTGCTACTAGTCCTGATAGACATACTCATTTCCTCCCCCTCCCGGCGAGGAAGTATGATTGAGGAATCACACTTGATAGCTGGTTCCCTGGTGCAACTCCAGCTGTTACATCCTACAACTTTTATTGCTTAAAGGTGAAGAAGCTATGATGAATCTAGCTTACGGGTAAAACCACCATGCATTTACAAAACACTGGAATTGGTCATTTACTAGTAAAGAACAACCTGTGTTGATACAACCTCATGACATAACACATGCGGGAACCGAGATGGAGAGATGAATATTGAGGAGTTTACGCTTGAATTCTTACAATTGCAACAACCATTACTTGTCCAAAACATACAAACATACAATTTGAGTGATGTAAATGAACCTCGACAAAAGCAGACCTATCCTTTCTCACTTATTGTCAAGAAAATAGGCCAGGTCAATATATACTGTCTATATGCAGACGAAGCTAGTTGGTATTTTGTATATCTCAAGCACGAGAATTGAATTTATGATAGGATAATTCACATAATTAGTGAGGGGCTAAATGAGAGACTTTGGTACACCTACCGCATGTTCATGCATGGAACCACGTCTTTGGAATAGTTACTTTTTGAGACCTGGGTGGGAGTTGACAAGTCTGATGGATTTCAGGGTTGACATATGCTACTTTATCAGTTTTTTTTGTATCCATGAATTTCCTCTTCACACCTATCATTTTTTTTACTTTGAGGATTTTGATCAGTATTAGTTTTAGTGTTAACTATAAACACATTTTTGCTCTAAGAATCAAACCTCAACCAGTAATAATAATAAAAACTCCCAGCTTCCATTATATCTTCAGTCAACCAAGAGCCAACCCAACCGAGTGCCAACTCAATCGACAAGTTTACCTCCTACTGCTTTTCTGTGCTGTTGTATTTTGTGGGAGATGATTTCTCTTGGATGCTATGCAGAAGCAAATGGATATAAACAAAACAATTTTAGGTGATGTGGCAGCTACTAGTTGTATTCACGCATGCGAGAAGATGTGTCTAGGGATGCAATTCATACTGTGGTGGGGTATGGAGCCGCAAACTGACGGTATTTGAACTGGAACTTATTAAGGATATGCACTTATGATCCAGCCTTTGGAACTCAATTGAGGGGGCGTCATGACACTTAAATTGGATGGCGCACTTATGATCTCGTCGTCACAATAGGAGTTTTCTTTTATGAATTGAGAACGAATACATGGAACATGGATGAGGTCTATACAATTCAGAAAAGGGTGATTGCTTTCCAAACATCACCAAGATACTTTATCTACAACTATTGAGAAAACATAACTGACCGTGACAAAGAATGTTATGTGCAATGAGCCTGTAAATGATAAGATGGAATGTAATCCAAATCCTTCTCAGTATGAATAGAACTATAAACAAGTATCAATGCCAGAATCTGTCTCACAAATCCCCAACGCAGAAAACAAGATGGGTTGATCACTTGACCATCCTCTACCACACTGACAGTCTTCCAGAATGCTATAATATTGGGATTGATAGAAAATATCAGTGGTATCGTTTTTGCCACAAGAATGGTTCTTTTTCTATGTATGTTGAAAAGTCACATGTTATTTATTTAATGATTATGTACATCTTGTGACTCACAATACACGACACATGATTCTGCACATCACTGAATTTTTCATCCTCACCTGATCATCGAGATCATTTAGTTTCTCTGTTTTCCTAATAAATCGAAGATTTTGTTTCCTTTATTTTGTTTTATAATCATGAATATTTCCATAGTGAGAGAACTCTTTTTTTTAAACACAAAAAAAAACATAAAATGGACCCTTCACAAAATTTCCTGGAAACAATAATCAACACATGCTTTTTTCTTAACGCTCATTTGTTTTTCTCAAGTCACTTTGACAGCAATTAACCATGATACCAGCAGGGAGCATGCACTGTTGACTAAGATCTCGTGCTTTTGAGTGACTCTTGTCTCATTTGCGATATGCTTCAGTGAAGCTTTCAGGTGCCTTCTACTCATTTACTCAGGGAACAATACATGATGATGGAGAATTACACGATGAAAGTCTCAAGGAGAAGCTGAGTAATGAGGCAGCCAGTACCAAGAAGAAAATTGACAAATCCACGACATCTGCACATAACACGACAGGAAAAAATGATAGCACACCAGAAGAAGGTTTGGGTGAAGATAATGGCTAGTGAGGTTAAGTGCATTATCAAAGATGGATCACTACTGCTTAAAGGAACCCCGAAGGTAACCTGCAGCTGGTCGGGACCATGGAAGAATCATGATATTCATATTCCTACATTGTTGATTTACCCATTACCTTTTCCATGAACATATCGAGGAGTGTAATCTTCTTCTAGTGATACAAATCTCGAATCTATCATGCGAAATGTATCCGTGAGCATAGTGCGATGAAAAACAAAGAGGATAACTCACAACCATGGGAAATCGATACTTATGGGGCAGGTATGCATTTATTTTATATTAATGATGGTTGTTGCAATCGGGTTTTGCAGCTAGCTGTCGCAGCTGGTTGTTGCAATCAGTTGTCGTAGCTCGCAGTTTTAGTTGGTTGTTGTAGCTGGTTGTCGCAGCTGGATGTCACAGCTCGTAGTTGCAGCTATAAGTGGTGTCACAGCTCATTGTCGCAGCTATCTAAATTTTTAAATTTTGAATGTTTTGTCAAAGTGCCGAGACATGAATGCCCATGAATGCAGATTCAGATAAATTTAATCTTGAGTGTTTTTGCCATTTTTATTTGTGTGTTATAAAAATAAAACAAAAACAATAAAAATTATATATATATATAATTATAAAAAAAAATCTTTTGTTTTATAAAAAGAATCAATAAAAAAATAAAATAAAAAAATGTAAAAGAAAATAAAAACCATAAAAAATATAAAATCACAAAAAGTATAAAAAAAACAATCCGAAAAAATTGCAAATGGATCTCAACACTTCCTGATTACATCTTTGGAATGATGATTTTTTTTCATGCTACAATTGTTTTCTTTGAGTCACTTCAAGTAGCGATCAATGACAAATCAGGAGCGCAACAGAAATAGGTATAACACATTTTATTTCTTCCTGACATTTTCTTTGCAACTTGTGTACTTATTTCCGCATGATATGTTTTCTTTTACAAACTTCTCACAAGTTTAATGCAGGAATTTGTACTAAGTTTTTTTTCAGGTTCAAAGACGATCGCATTTTGCTGCTAAAGTGATTTTTCAAGAATCACAAAACCTTTGAAAAACATGATTTGATAGACAGCTTGAAGGAGCTGTTACTCATCATAAACGTTATGACGTTTCTTGTTACACAAAAATCATTCATAAACCCTTTTGCATCATGAATGTTTACCCCATTTATCCTTCAAAGCACATTAGTCATCCATATTGGAGTCCACAGACGATCGCATTTTGCTACTAAAGTGATTTTTCAAGAATCACAAAACCTTTGAAAAACATGATTTGATAGACAGCTTGAAGGAGCTGTTACTCATCATAAACGTTATGACGTTTGTTGTTACACAAAAAACATTCATAAACCCTTTTGCATCATGAATGTTTACCCCATTTCTCCTTCAAAGCACATTAGTCATCCATATTGGAGTCCACTATTTCATTGCCTTAACTGTCATGACTTCACACAGGCCTATCTTTCTGAGTTGCATACATCCCTTTATTTCAGTTCATTTTTTCCTTCTTTTTCCATTCCAGTTTTCCTTTTGAATAAAACCAACTCCCTTTCCATGACTACATGGCTTTGCCATATCCACTGCTTGACTGTGAGATATTTTCACTTATAGTCCTACCAATATTTTTTGTACCAACTCGCATTGACTGATGTGGGATTCCTTAAGGCCCACCTTTTAGCAAGTCTTGCCCCGTCGACCTCAGTACCTTATCTAGGATATAGACTAGAGTTCATTTTGAGTACCTAGAGGCTTGCATGCCTTAATGGCAAGTTCTCTCACTGACAATCATGGGAATACATCAATGTCCCTTGATCGTCAGATCTTGCAAGTGGCTCGACATCAACACATCTATTTCACACTTTGCAAGATGTACTTGGGTACCTTGGCACTCATTGATATCAATGGTGAGTCTGCCTCGCATTGGTTAATGACATTCATCAATGGCTGGTAATCCAATGATTTCTCTTCATGATCGACCTTGACACATACATTCGCATGATTAGAACTGTACCATTGGATTTTGTAGCAGGTGAAGGCTATACATTCTTTCTCATGACTCCATCAGCAATTGCAGATGCATGACTTCAGATCTATGAGATTATCGCAGTTCCACTTTCCTCCTTCCACATTTTCCATCATTTATCAGCAGCAGTTCTAATTCCTCCACTTCACATTACAGTAGTTACAACAATTACAACTGCAACAGCATTTGTAGTTACATTTTTACCCTGTAGTAGTGACATATTCTCCATGATTCAACATCAACAGTTTTTGATTCCTTCATTGATCAATTGCAGTAGCAATGACATATTCCACGATCCATTAGCATCAGCTACGTTCCTATTGCATCGTTCATCTAATTTTTGGGTAAGTGGAGGTATGTTGTTTTCTAAACTTTAATCATGCAATTCCTTACATGCTAGCAATGAATAATTTGGAAAATTACCTCATCATGCTCCATTTCCTTTTTCACTTCGATGACCTGCACCAAGTTGCATGGGGACATGCAACCAATTTAGTTGGGGAGGGGGAACTATATTCACTACATATTCACTACCATTATCCCATTTTTCATCTCATTTACTATTCACCAGCATTTCTTTTCCGACAAATCCTTTGTTGCACTTTGCTTTATACACATTGATATACATATTGGCATGATTCATAAAGATAAAGAAAAGGCTTTCTTATGCACAGTGATTTCTTCTATGCACATTGATAGCTTATCATTTCCAGTGACTGTATGGTTAAATTATGCAGCTAGAAAACATATAATGAAATGAATGTTGTTAACACAAGAACGAATCGACATTCTTTGTATTCATGGTTGTCACACAGGAACCAACCATAAGAAAATGTCCACTGTTACTCATGTATTTCACACCCTGGAAATATTCATTGTTAAAAAGACATTATCAATCAAATCCATAGTTCAGATGCAAAAAGTACTTAAGAGGATCCATGCAAGGTTGCATGAGGACATGCAACAAGTTCAGTTGGGGAGGATGTTGAGACTCAGAAATGTCATATTTTCATCCACTTTACCTTTCGCTATTCCTTACATTTCATCACCCCATTAACCTTTCATCATACCATTTCCATACAAATATTCAGGTTTCATCTTATTATTTTCCACTTTATTCATTTTAGTATTATAAGTGAATTTATGATAAAATATTAAAAATTAACATGTTTTTCACTAATATCTCAAGTATGGATGGGCTTTGCAATGTGTAGGAATATGTGAAGGATTAATTCAAAGAAAAGACTTCTTGAATATCTCCTCCACCATTTCAAGGAGATAGTTATTCAAAGAATATTCCAAGGAGAAGATCATGGAGATTTGGTTGGCATATCCTATCTAGGATTTATGAGAGACATGTGGAGAATTTGTGAGAGACATGTGGAGGATTTGAAGGGATCATATCTTGTAATAATAGTAAATTAGTTGAGAGTGGTTGAGAGAATAATGGATTTGTCATTATGAGATGGTTATCTCATTTTCAAAGAAATTCATGTATAAAAGAGAGTGCTCTCTCTTCATTTGATGATGATATATAGAGGATAGTAGATTAAGAGAAGATTAGTCTCAGATTGTAGAAGTTAGTCTTGACTTTGTAATATGGAGAAGGGAATTCTTGTCTTTTGTTCATAATGCTTTCATGCTTTGTCATTGATTCTTGTGATGTAAATTAAGATTGCTTTGTTGTTAATGTGAGCTCACATGTGTTGTCTTGTTGCTCTTCATATGTTGTCTTTATTTTATGCAATTTACTTTCAGCCGTGTGTTTCTGCTTCCAACATTATATTAGCGGTTGTGTGTTTCAGCTTAAGGGGGGATTAGATTAGCAATTAGCAACTAGCAAGGGGTGGTTATGTTAGCTTAGTTTTTCTTCAGTCCTGCATATACTTTGCACATGATTCGTAATCCTACGAACCTCAGATTGACAAATTAACTGGTTAGGCAAATACTACAACAGAATTAAACGACAATATTCCCACCTGACATGAGATAGGTCTTTTGAGTGTTTCCCAACTAACCAAGTGCATTTTCTTATGGTTACCTTTACCACCCTCCTAGAGAAAATCTCAGAGGAGTTTATAAATTTGAGCCGTAATGGATTTAGGGGCAAGGAGCAAAGAAAAATAAAAGATGGGGAGAGTAGAGAGGATGGACTTAATCAAAATCAATTACTAGCCTTGGTAAGCCACTGACCACCCCAAGAAACTAATTTAGATTTCAATTTACCAAGCACTTATAACCATAGCAAAGGAGGGCTAGGACCCAGGGTCAAGGGAAGGCCCAAATAGTTGATATTGTCCCAATTAGAAAAATCGGGAAATCCCAATGATTGAGAAATCCTAAGAAGAGACAAGTGATCAATGTTCCAAGCATAGACTGCACTCTTACTTTTGTTAATTAGACCTCTTGAAGACAAGCAGAAATTTTGAACAATTACATTGAAAGCCCAAGCTATATTAAGAGATTCTCCTCCCAAAAAGAGAGAATCATCAACAAAAATAGTGTGATTTATAGAATCCACGCCACTAGCAATCTTAATACCAGGGAGGTATCCAACATCCAGTTTCGCTGAAATTTTTATGCTGAGAGCTCCTGCCATCAAAATGTAAAGAAAAGGAGACAAGGGGCACCCTTGATGAAGTCCCCTAGTGGCTTGAAAGAAATCTATTGGTCTTCCATTAACCAAAGGCACGATCCACGACCGATTAGTACATGCTTTTATCAGATGACGAACTCTGCGCTAAAGCCAAAATAGGTTAGAACCTGATAGAGGAAGGATAGCTTGACCCGATCAAATGTGTTTTCATATCAAGCTTGATGAGCATGCCTTTTTATTTCCTTTGAAAGCTAGAATGAAGGGCTTCCTGGACTTGGATCACATTATCAATCAAATGCCTTACTTTAATGAACCCCCCTTTGAAGAGGAGAAATTAAAGATCCTAGAAGAGGTTTCAGTCTATTGGCTAAGAGTTTGGCCAAGATTTTATATGAAGCATTACAAAGGGAGATAGGTCAGAATCTATCAAAAGAAGCTGGGTTGACTTCCTTTGGAATCAAGGCTAGAAAGGTAGAATTTGTGTTTCCTCCCACTTTAGATTTCTTGAGAAAGGTTGAAATCATTTGAAGAAGATTGGATTTAATAATGTACCAGAAAGCTCTATAGAAGTGGATGGAAAACCCGTCCAGCCCTGGGGCTTTGTCTAACTCCATACTCCAAATCACATCTACAACTTCTTGTTCAGAGAATGATTTCACAAGTTCAACATTATCCTGATGACCGACCAAATTAGGAATGTTGAAATGAAAATCAGCGTTCATGTTTCCATCGGAATTATGATCCTCTTGAAATAAATGGTGGAAATGTGAATTGGTAGCTTGAAGTAATAGAGATTGGCCTTTGATAGTGTCTCCATAACTATTACAAATTTCAGCTATATGATTTCGTGAGATCCTGGACTTGCATTGCCGGTGAAAAAAGCAGAGTTTTTGTCTCTAGCGAGTAACCATATACTTCGAGATTTGAGACGGAGATGCTCTTCCTCCTGTCGAGATGAAAGGAAAGAGGAATCTTGCATTTTTTGCTCAGCAGCCGATTGTGGCTTGAAAATCATGCAGTATTCCATGCTGATTTGAATCTTAGCTAGAGCTTGGACTGACGCTTCCCTACAAGTCGTTGGGTTAGAAGATGGGGTTTTTGTCCACTTCTTCAGAGCGATTTTGGTGACTTTTAACTTTTGTTCCCAGAAAAAGTTGGGAGATCCTGCAATATATTGAGACCATACTTGAGTTACAATATCCCAGAAACCCTCCCTTTTGATCCAAATTGGACTGAACTGAAATGGGATGGGTCCTAGATTTTCTTCCTTTTCCACCTGAAGAGAAATAGGGTGATGGTCGGAGGTAATTTTTGGTAGGATTTTTGAAGAAATAATATTGTCATCCATCAACGAGCTTTGGACTAGGAACGTGTCCAGTCTAGCAGAGATTCGGGAGATCCCCATTCTATTGTTGGTTCAGGTAAACCACCCCTTCTTAGGCCTAATGTTAAGGAGATCATTAGCCTAAAATAAGGAATCCACGACCACCTATAAAGGATCCTTGCCCCTATTACCTCCACATTTTTCCTTCAGATCGAGAATTATATTAAGATCACCAGCCACAATAATATTTATGGGAGAGTGAGAATCCAAATCATCAAAGAGGGTATTCCAACAGATTTTTTTTTTGAGAATATTTACTGGCACATAGAGTTTGAAGAGAGAAATGAGTATTTTACTGGATACATGCTGTAATTCAGTGAAAATCCAATGCTGGGTTGTAAACAAGGATATAAGGAGAAATTTGTCTTTTGACCATAAAGTTGCTAGGCCCCTAGAAGTGCCCCGGGCACTAACAACCTTACCTGCATTCTTATTCCACTTTGACTTGCTGATAGATAAGAGGGCTTCCTCTTCTATCTTAGTTTCTTGGAGCAATAGGATGTCGGAAGGTTTCATTTTAAGGAGATCTTTAACTGCTTCAGCCTTCAATGGATTCCCCAAGACCCTACAATTCCAAGAAGTGAGCTACATTATTTACCTGAGGAAGAGGGAGTAGCACCACCTTTAGGGGGTCTATTCCGGTTACTTCTTCCAAAAGACAGTTTGATGGTTGCGTGACTACCCTACATCTTAAGGCTCTCAGCTTCTTCTTCTTTAATCTCTTTATGAGAATTTCTTCCAGTCTTTTTTTGTGAAATACTCATCTTCCTCCTAAGAGTCAGAAGACTCCATTGGTTTTTTCTTAAGAGATTCTGCATAGGAGGGGGAAGAAGTAGTTCTGATGGGAGAAAGAACATTCATGGAGGTGTCTTCACTAAGTGGTTCTAAAAAATCTAGAATAGTAACCAGAGGCCCTCTCTCTGTTTCTAGCTCTTCATATTGGACTTCAGATTGTTGAACCTCACTTTCCTCGAGAATTAGGGAGTTCTGTTCATCCACAGTACTTAACACTGCAAAGGGATTTGAAGAGACTATAGCATTTCCTTCGGCCTGAGTTTTTGGAGATTTAATCACGATTGGAGGAGGTCTATTTCCAGCATGTCCACATTTTCCCTTCACCTTTTTAGAAGTACCGACTTTTTGAACTTGGGACCATTGATTTGTCTTTTCTTTTTCAGGTTCTTCTATTGATTTTTTTTTTACAGTTGTGAGCGAAATGGCCATATTCATGGCAGGAGTGGCACTTGAAGGGGAGATACTCATAATCAAGCTCCTGAAAACGAAACCAATCAGCAACATTGAGCTTGATTGCCTTAGGAAGCCCAATCTCCAAGTTGACCTCTACACAAATGCGAGCACATGAGTATTGGTCTTTCATTTACCCTCTATCAATGTATTTTTCGAGCTTATTCCCGATAGCTTCCAACGGTTCTGAATTCAAACATTGAAGCGGAAGATGGGGGAGCTGGACCCAGACAAGGATAGCAGATGGGACATCTTGAGTAGGGTCAAAATTAGGGGTCCACATATTCAGGTAGAGCCCCTGGGGACCCATAAAATAAGGCCCATTCCAGAAAATTAGCTCTCGATCAGCAGTTGATTCAAACACAAAAGAAAAATAACCTCTACCCACAAAATGGTTACAGATTCCATCAGAGACCAGGGGTCTCCAATTTTGTTGGACCCAACTTTATATGGCCTTCGGGGATGGCCACAACCCTATAAATTGACCAATTAAACCTCATTCTGCTAGGTTCAGGGCGGTCTAACAAGGTCGTTCAACTAGGAGGTCTATAGAAGGGATTTATGATTTCTTTACAAAGGTCTGGGCTAAAGGATTGCTCTTCCTCTTCCCACATGAAGCGATAAGATGCTTGAATGCATCAATTTCAGGAGGGAGAGGGGGGAGACACCCTCCAGAGGTCATTGGGAACAATTAGACTGTCCCTCTGTCAAAGAAAACAGAGCAGAAGCCTCTAAACCAAGCCTGAGAGAATTAAAATTGGTTCAGTAGAATATACAAACCAGAGGATCGATTTGGAAAAAGGTGCTCCCAACTCCAATGAGACCAAGATCCTTTCGATGAAGAACGAATGATCCTTCACATAGGGGCTCACCAGATCGCAGCAGAAGAAGAGCTGAGGAACCAGAAAGCTGAGAAAATCTTCTTGGAGAATTTTTTCAAAATTTATGTGAATTCTTGAATCCACGAGCACAGCTTCACGAGTCTGTAGAAGACCACCGGTAAAGGAGCAACAATCCAAATATTAGACCTCGAAAAATCACTCCTGCAAATGAAACATGCACACAGACTCTCTTCCCTGTAGATGAAAACGACCACCAGTGATCTCAGATCAAACCAGCAATGCGAGAGAACCAGGGTTCAATCAAGAAATTTTTTGAAATGTTCTTGGAGCGAAAATTTCCATTCAAGCGTACCAATGCATTTTAGGAAGCAAATCATCTTTAGATGGAAGAAATTATCGCAGTTTCTAACTGAATGTCAATCTGGAGTCTTCCTCTCTCATGATTAATTATGGAACACAATCATATAGGTGATGGGTGTGTTTGGTGTGATCTAGTTGAGGTTAAAATAAATATTAAGAGGTGTGAGCATGGGATTGTAGAAGCAGAATTAATTTTAATTTATAAATTTCATTTTTAATTAATACTATTATAATAGATTTTGAATGTAATAAAAGTATTAGATGATGATGGTATTATGTTATTTTTATTTAGATCAGTTTTGATTTATTAGATAAGGAATTGATTGGTTTGTTTTAAATTTTATTTTTATATTATAAAGAATAAAAATAAGCTTTCTTAAATGTTTACAGTTTTGATAAGTTAATAGATTAAGAAGGTTGGTAGTGTTACAAACATTTTGAAATTGAGATTTAATGTGGGTATATGTAGGACATTTGAAAAGAAAACCCCACCCTCTTAATATTACAAAGATGACAATTCTTTCACCCCATTGTGTTTTAAGGATTGTTCAACACTTTGTTTCATTATGTAGCTTGTGAGAATTTGTTCGTATTATATCAATGTTGATTTATGTAACTATAAAAAAAAGATATTTCGATTTTCTATAATGTAGTTAATGACCTCTATTTCTTTATTGCAACATGATTTTTTTCCTTTTAAACATTTAAAATTAAAGCATACATGTATTAATTTATATGTTAAAGTTTACATTTTAAAAAATAAATATGTACAAGGTTGGTAGGTGCTAGGGAACATCCATGATCCCAGAGAAACATGGAAGCAGACTTTGCTTAGGGACTGGAACCACCACAAATCATGCGGCAGAGGCATTGGTGACATATCAATGTTTTCGAAAATCAAATTTTTGATTGGCATGTAGTAAGCTCATGCGCTATGCGCAGGTAATTAGTGAGGGTCAAGTCCTGCGCGAGGGTTGGACTGGTCGATCCCTGCAAGAATCCCCTCTGCTTTACAGTTTGGATCGAAGTCCCTACTGAGTGTTTTTTTTCCTGGATTCATGGCTTCTCATCCACCAGATCCTCCTCTGAAAGAACCTCATAGTAATCTGGATCTAGCTTTCCAATCCTTAGTTGCCTCCATTTCGAACCTCCCCGTGGCACATCCTCCAATCTATAACTTGAAGTGAGTAGCAGTGCAGAAAGTCCAAATCATGTCGGTAGCTTCATGAATGAAAGCTATGGCTTTAAGCGAGAGAGGTCTAATAGGGCAGTTCTTAGGGATATGGCCATCGCTGAAATCCATGGAGATCTAGATCTCCAAAAACTGGATGCCTCTCATCACCGGGGGTTTGTAACATTGTTTCTGTGGAAAAGGATTTTAAACCTTTTTGTTCGAAAACAAAGAAGACATGGATCTTATTTTCCGAAGTGGATCGTATTTCATGGGCCCCTGAGGCTTATATCTCAACTGATGCACCCTATCCTTTGATCCAGAAAAGGATGTACCTTTAGCAGTGTTGATATGGGTCTTGTAGAAGGAGCAAGTCGACATAAGTCGACTTGAACGAAGACCGACTTAGTTGATCAGCCGACTACGTCGGTCGGCTGAGTAAACACAGTACTTAGTCTGTTAACTAATAGTCATGTCGGTTCGGTGAACCGACAGGTAGTTATGATTGTAACTGTCTATAACCTGTATATTAGGCTGTTGAGCCACTCAAGAAGGTATTTCAGTTCTTGGCTTTGTATGATCTATTGAGAATAATATAATCTGTTCATCTTATCAGTTCTTGTCTCTTGAATCTGTGAATATTCTATGTATTTTTGTATGTATTATTGGTAACCTTATGTGATCTGTGAGATTACAACATTGGTTCCGTTGCCGGTAGTACATAACTGGAATATATGCTCACATATGATACCAGAGCAGGAGATCAAGGACTGGTGGGAGCGAAAAATTGCTAACTATCTACAAAATTACGCAAGAAGGAACAGATTGACAGTCGCAGAAGCAAAAGCTAGATTTTTCACTGAAACTCACGAAAAATTTGTCGAATCCGTGCCCCATCTACTGAAGCAACTTTTGGATGAGAAAGACGGACAAGACTAAAGAAGCACAGTTACTCCAGAAACTGATCCGAGGAGGATGTACAAATCTCTCGGAGTGGTTCGAAAAGATAGCCGACGACTTCTGTGAGGAACAAGCAGTCGAAGAGGAGGACGACCCGACTAAGGAAACAGCTCAAGGATAAGGAGACATAAGAAGTCGAGTTCCTCGACAAGTGCAGGTCTCTTGTACATACTGTTACCCCAGGACCTGTCGAAGCTGCTACCGACCGACCGCTGGACAGAGCATATCAGCTGTTTGAAGGTTTGGTGTCGACCATACAGACCCACCTCCACGAGACTAAGGCCGGGCAAAAAGAAGAAACTGTCCGACTGCTCCTGACTCAACACACAACATTCTCGGAGGCTCACAAACTTCTACAAGACCACATGGAGGAATCCATTGTAACTGAGGAAGTACTCCGAGATTGGCCTACTCATTATGGGCAGGTCTATAGTCAGACGAGGCAGACCAGATAAGGCATTCAGGCCTTGGAAAGAAGGAAGTCAACTGAGACAGAACTGAGGCAGACAATCGAGGATCAAATAGTGATGGAAAACACTAAGCTGCAGCAGTTGGAACGTGAGGCACACCAGTGGGTTCAGCACGCCCTTCCCAACTTGGAGAAAGTCAACAACATCTGTCCGCAGATGAAGAGACTCCTGGAGACTGCGGAAGAACACAATCAGCTGCTGGGCCCCAACATGGACAATATTGCAGAAATGGCAATGGCAGAGAAGATGTCGGTACTCTCAAATCTTACTACTCTGACTATCGACATTCAGAAAGCCTTGCAGACATGGACGGAATTTCAACACCAGCTTGCCATCACAGCACCAGCAATAGTCGAAGTCTGTGTGCAGAAGAGACCAACTATTCGCCTGCACAGCCCACCTCAGTAGCAGTCTCCCTTTGCAATCTATTTTTGTACTTCTAATCTATTTTTTTACCTCCCCTTTTCTTCGGGACGAAGAAATGTTTTGTTTGTGGGGGAGATGTAGAAGGAGCAAGTCGACATAAGTCGACTTGAACGAAGACCGACTTAGTCGATCAGCCGACTAAGTCGAGAGACCGACTACGTCGGTCGGCTGAGTAAACACAGTAGTTAGTCTGTTAACTAATAGTCGTGTCGGTTCGGTGAACCGACAGGTAGTTATGATTGTAACTGTCTATAACCTGTATATTAGGCTGTTGAGCCACTCAAGAAGGTAGTTCAGTTCTTGGCTTTGTATGATCTATTGAGAATAATATAATCTGTTCATCTTATCAGTTCTTGTCTCTTGAATCTGTGAATATTCTATGTATTTTTGTATGTATTATTGGTAACCTTATGTGATCTGTGAGATTACAACAGGTCTGGTTACCTCATCTACCTCTCCATTACTGGAATGATGAAGCCCCACCATCGATCGAGAAATATTTAGGCAAATACATAGACAAAGTTGAACCAAAAGGCCCTCTATTCGCTTGTGCCAGGATCTATGTAGAGGTATACCTAGAGAAAGGACTGCTAGAAGGATTTGATCTATTCATGGACAGTTGGGAATTCTACCAAAAGGTAGACTATGAACAACTACCATTCAAATGCATGAAATGTCATGAATATGGACACTTCGTAAAGAACTTCCCTAAGTATACTGAGGAAGAAGCTGAAAGAAATCTGGAAGAAGGTCGGCATCAGGTAAAGAGAGGAAAAAAAACAAACCCTACCTCTACCAGTAACTCCAGAAAAGGACAGGAAAAAACCCAGCAGAAACCTAATAAAAGCAAAGGAACCTTCATCAGAAACTAATTTGATGCCCTCCAAGCTGAAGAAGGGGAAATTCCCAATCTAGAAATCCATAAAAAGGAAGATAGAATAGAAAGAAGCAAGACCCAAACTGTGGCAACATTCTCCCCAATAGTGGTAGAAGAGGTCTCAAAGAAGGTTCCTATTAGGTCAGTCTCCCCTGGAGGAACTTGGGAAGATATGGTGGCAGAAGATGAAGAGAACACTGGGAAAACAGATGAAAGATCACCTTCCCCTAGAGGAACATGGGCATAAATGGTTAGACACAATAGGATCAACCCAAAACATTCATCCCCGGGCTAATCGTCATCTCAAGAAACCCAGGAAACAATAGGGCAAGGGCCATTCCAACCCACAAGAGGAAGAAGATATTAGAGGAAACAATGCAAGCAAGAGGCAGAAAGAGAATTAGAATTAGGAAAACAACTCAGCATAGAAGATACCATACTGCTTCAAAATGTTAAATCCTCTGGAGCCAAAGAATTCAGATCCTGAGCAGGATCTCATACATTCAAGAAATAATGAATCTAGTCTCTTGGAATTGCAGAGGTCTTGGAGGATCAATCAAGGTAGAAGCTTTGAAAAACATCATAAACATTGAGAAACTAGACATTCTGCTCGTCCAGGAGACTAAGATGCCAGAAGATGAAGTTTTGAGCAGATCATCCCTCTTCTAGAAATTCAGTGCTGGGAAGGCCATCAATTCTAGAGGCACTTCAGGTGGAATAAAAACCTTCTGAAGAGTAGATAAATTCAATATCAAATTAGCAAAAGAAAACACACATTGGTTACTAGTAGAAGTGCAAAACAAAAGCAACGAGGAAATGATATACATTTGCAATGTATATGGGCCGACCCATTATAGAGAAAAAATGGATTTCTAGGATTATTTACTCTCCTTAAAAGCGGATTTGCATGGGAAAGACGTTATCATTGCTGGTTATTTCAATACATGAAATTGAGTTCGGAAAAAAGAGGAGGTTCGATCATTAGAGACTCCTTTGGTGAAAAGCTCGAAGATTTGATAGCAAATCTAGACTTGTTGGATCCTATACCCAAAAATGGGAGATTCACCTCGAGCAACAAGCGAACTGAACGAGGGCACATTTCAGCAAGACTAGACCATTTTCTGGTAAGTACATCCTTCCTCCAAAAATATTTTCTTCCTACTTCTCGCATTATCTCTTCAGCTACCTCTGACCCTAAGCCCATCTCCCTCACCTTCACCTTTCCTACAAACTTGGGGCCTATTCCCTTCAGGTTCAAGCCTCTATGGTTGAACAACACCAAAATGTTAGATCTTATTCACACAGCCTAGAACTACTCTTTTTCCGGATCCCCTAGCTTCATATGAGAGTCTAAGCTTAGGGTTGTCCGCTCTTCCTTGAAAAAATGGGCAGCGACCTCCTACTCAGAACTTGCCATTGTAAAAAAAAGCCTTCAATCAGATTTGAACACCCTCAACTCTAAAATGGACAAAGAAGAGATCACTCATGAAATCTTAGCTCATGAGAAGGCCCTAAATAGTGAAATTCTAAAAGCAGCCAGACATGAAGAAGGGTTTCTAAGAATTAAATCTCACCAACTTTGGTTAAAGGGAGGAGATAAAAATACTAGCTACTTTCATAAACAAACCAAGATCAGAATGAGCTACAACTTCATCAACGAATTGAAAAACAACAATAACCAAACTATCTCTGGGTAAGACATTATTACGAAGCTGGGATTGCAACACTTCAACCAACTGTATTCTTACAACGGTGAGACGGATCCTCTCTCCCAAGCGGATCTGCTTTCAGGCATCCATTCCAGTATTTCTAAAGAAGAGAACAAGGAGCTGGGAAAGCCTATATCTGAAAATGAGATTGTTGAAGCAATTTGGACCCTCCACCCTAATAAATCCCCAGGTCCTAATGGGTTTATGATCAATTTCTATCGAGTTGCTTGGGACATCATCAAAGAAGATCTAAATAAAATGTTAAACTGGACCAGAAAAAAGATAAAATCGGAGGAGCTACCAATTCCACCTTCCTGGCTTTGATCACAAAAGAAAAAAACCTCTTTCAATTGAAAGGTTCCATACCATCTCCTTATGTAACACCTCTTATAAAATTCTCACCAAAATGCTTCAAGAATGAAAAAGATCATGGTAAATATTATTTCGGAAACACAGGGAGGCTTCATTAATGGAAGGAAGATCACGGATAACATAATCATAGTCCAAGAGGCCATCCATTCAAGCATGGAGTGCAAACAACAAGGAATGGCCATCAAGTTGGACATGGAAAACGCTTTCAACAGGGTCAATCACTTGTTTTTATTTGAGATCATGCTCAAAATGGGATTTTCAAAAAAAAATTGCAGATGGATCAAAGCTTGCATTGGCAGCCCATGGATTGCGTTGCTTGTCAATGGAAGACCAACAGGCTTCTTTAAAACCTCCTGAGGACTTCGTCAAGGCTTCCCATTATCCCCTCTCTTATACCTCATTGTAGCTGAGTCCTTGAGCAAGAAGCCACAGGCCTTGCAAAAAAATGGAGAACTCAGAGGTCTAAAAATTGCCAGAGGAGTAAAAACGCCAATCATGCTCAGTATGCATATGACACTATTCTTCTAGGAGGAGCCTCTACCATAATTTCTGAAAGATTTAAATATGCCATCTCCATCTTTCTCAAAGCTTCAGATGGGAAAGTTAATGCTGTCAAAACTAAATTCTATGGCTGGAATTGCCCTGCCATAACCATGACTAAGATAGCTAGGACGCTAGGATATGAAGGCAGCATAAAATGGAACTCCTTCAGATATCTTGGAATCCAGATTCACAAAGGGAGTGAAAAAAAAGTAGATTGGAAAGATTTGGTTCAAAAAATCAAGAATAAAATTCATTCTCTGGGAACCATATGGCTCAACCTGATAGGGAAACTGACGCTCATCAATGTTGTTCTAGCAGTGTTTCCTATCTTCAGATGTTCCATCTCTTTAGCTCCCAATTCGATTATCCAAGGGATTGAGAAAGAGCTTAGATGCTTCCTCTGGCAGGGAGGGAAACACGACATCTCTATGAAGCTACATCTCATCAATTGGGACACGATTTGCAGGAAAAAAGATAGTAGAGGAGCGGGTGTCAAAGAATTGGCTGCCATGAACCTTGCGTTAGGTGCAAAAATCATTTGGCAAATGATTTTAGGGAATATATCCTGGTGGAAGGATGCATTAAGGAAGAAATACCTCAATGGGAACATAGACATATGCTTGACATTCATACCAAATAATCAAAACGTGTCTCCAATTTGGAAATTGTGTCAAAAATCAGCTTTCATCATCCAAGATGATCTGCGATGGTCAACTAGAAACTATAGGAAAATACAGATTTGGGAGGACAGCATGGGCATTGCACATCAGCGTGACAGATTCGTTGATCTAGAAATATGGATGGATACTCAAGACATCTCCATGACCAGTGACTTATCGAGCTGGCACAACAGTGGAATATGGGCAGGGTGGAGAACATTGGAAATGCCAGACCATTTGAAGATGGATTACAATCAGCTGCAGTCACTCCTCCAAGGCTCACTGTTGATCCACATCAACTTAAAATATTCCAAAAGTTGGGGAAATACAGGAATATACACAGTTAAAGCTGGATACAATGCAATTCAAAATAATAACAGAAAAGAGGGCATATGGAAAAATGTATGGAACGTTAATGGACTTCTTAAAATTATTTTTTTTGCTAGCTCTTAGTTCACCAGAAAATACCGACAGCAGAGAATTTAAAAAACAGGGGAATTGGAGGACCATCTCGCTGCATTATGTGCAAAAATGCAGAAGAAACGCAAAAGCATCTCTTTCTGGATTGCTCCTTTGCTAATGAGGTTTGGTGCTTAGCTCTTAAAGAGCTTCATTTTAATATCATTCTTCCTACAAACAGGAAATATATTTTCGCTTGCTCGAAAGACTATTACCAAGGTTCTTTATTTAAAAAACCATATTTCACGAGAGCATGGCTTGCGCTCCCCAAATATGTCTGTTGGAATATTTGGATAGCTAGAAATAAAGGCTTATTCGAAAACTTGAATTATTCTCCGGATAGAGTCTCGTCCTCTGCCAAAGCACTATGGGCTGAAGCTCTTCTATCCAATGGATTGAGGCACTTACATCTTGAACCGTTGAAATCCAATGAGAAAATATGGACTAGAGATCTTGTTTGCCCCCTCAAGTCTTCTCCGACAGATGCTAAAAAACCCAACCCTTTAAGATGGAAGATCCGAAAGAACCCGAAATCTTTCAGCAAATGGTGAACAAAGTTGGATTGTCATACTCTGTTTTTTGATGGGGCCTCCAAAGGGAATCAGGGATTGTTAGGTGCGGGAGGGGTAATTTTTTATCCGGGGGGGAACAAGCAAAAATATTTTTCCTAGGGCATTGGAAGGAACTCCAACAACTATGCAGAGTGGATAGCTTTATTGAAAGGGATGGACATTGCTATCACTCTAGGAATCAAATATGTAGTAGTGTTCGGGATTCACTAGTCATTTGAGAGGTAAGGAACATGGTAAAAAATTATAAAAGGCCTTCCAACAAAATGCATCACATTTTAATCAGTCTTATTAATGAATTTAATGTTGTCAACTTTCTTCATATTCTTCGAGCAAACAACCAATCTGCAGATCAAATGACAAACTCAGGAGTGCAACTTGACTACGGTTGCATGATTAGCAATGGGAACACTTCCGAGCATTGCTAGGTCCCTTGACTATGGAACAATTTTGCCTTTCAGCCATTGAAGAACCCTTTTTGCTGACATTGATGGGATTTAGGACAGCTGCAAGCTTTTCTCTGCTATGTTCATCTTTTGTCCTTTCATTCTTGGGAAATTTGTAAAAATCTATAGCCATCTCAGATTTGGAAAGTTTAGAGATCAGATTCACTTTGTAAGAGAAGAACAAGAGATTATAGTTTTTAAAGTCCAACAGATTCAATCCATAAATCTGCGACTGTAATTTTTCTTCTTCCTTCTTAATACAATCTACACTTACCCGTTCTTCTTAAAAAAAAAATATCAAGGTTTTCAATACTCAAGGAGAAAGAGGTGTGACATGCATCAATAGTTGGTGATTCAACAACAATAATTAGGTTCCTTTGTCTATAAGCAATTCCACATAATCATTGTATCTTATGTCTCATCTAAATAACTGTAAATTTTTCCAAGGAATGTGATGTGCTTGGGTATTATGCAAGTTTTACGAACCCACAACCAAGAATCCAGTCAATTGGTAGCATTGAGATGGGCATGATTGAAGGTTATATCAAATTAAAAGGGGGATCCCTATTTCTCATCCTCCCTTGGTAATAACCCATATTAAGTTAGCAATGGAAGATAAACACAAATGTCTTGTCACACAAGCCTATTGGGACAAAAAATTATTGCATTTACACCTCCCCAACTTGATGCACTCAATCATCATGATTCAAGATAACCAACTAGGATAGTATGGCTCAAATTTTATTTGCATGTGGTTTATTGTTTTTGTAAGCAAAGTAATCTACAGATGCTACCTTTCTTGCTCCCATGCTCGTAGTTCAATCAATATTTTGGTAAGGAAGCATAACATCTTGTGGGTGGAAGAAATTATTGCAGTTTCTAGAAAAAAATAAATTTAGAGTATTCCTCTCTCTTGTTTAGTAATGGAACACAACATAAAGGTGATGACTATATTTAGTGTGATCTATTTGAGGTTAAAAGAAGTATTAATAGGTGTGAGCATGGGATTGTGCAAGCACAATTATCCTTCATGTCCTTGGACCTCTAAAGGCATTATTGGCATGAGAAGTGGGAGGGGAAATTAATCAGTGGAAATCCAAGAGAAAGACTACTATGCCATTAAGAATACCATTTAACTCAGGCTTCTACAATATCTAGACATGAAATGAAGTCCTTGCAAGAAATTTAATTATGTAAATTTTTTTTATCTTTATTTGGAATTGGACTTGGTGATGTATTTTATGCCTTGCATCTCCATTTTCTTGTACCTTCCATGGATGTAATCTGGTCTCCATCTAAGAAATATTTTCCATCTATGGACTTGAAGGACAAAGGTTGGATGGTCCAATGCCATCCTAAGTTGCAACTTGAGGTCACTCAAGAAACCACTTTCCCTAAGTAGCATCCAATCAAGGTCACATGCCAAAGGAATTCACAAAAGGGTCCCATGTGATAGAAGATATACTCCATGGGCCAACATTTTAATTTATTTTCACTATGTAATGCTTTGTCAAGTTACTTTTGAGTTAAAACATTTGACAATACACTTTCCATGTTTTTTAGGCAATAGTTTGGATCAACACTAGAAAGGTTTCTTGGAATATAAACACAATAAATTTTACTTCTTGGTTGTGGTGCTCCTATTTTTTTGGTTTGTATTGCAACGTTAATGTGTGATCATGACACTTTTTTAGTTTGTTAACAATATCATAATGTACATTGCATGTTGGGTTGACAGGTGTCAAGGGGTTTTGGGGAGTTATTTACAACCTTAGAGGAAAATGTGAAATAACATTTTCTTGGGGTCTTAGTGAATCCACTATTAATCTAGGGAAAACCCTAGCCTTATATCAAGGTCTAGTAATACTCAAGTTGTCGACGATGAGAAAGCTCATAGTAATTAGAGATTCTTCAATTATTTTAGACAAGCAAATGTGAAGCTCTATCTCTCTACAAAACTTGAGCATTTCTATATTGATCTTCCAAATTCAAACACTAACGAGGAGATTTGCTTCGATTGATTTCTTCTAGGTACTAATCACATGAAATACCCAGGCAAACAATATGGAAAAACATAGGAGTAACACTAGCAAAAGGATTTCTAAGTAAAAATGGGGGTCTTTCACCTTAGCCTACTTCCCTTAAAACCATTATTCCAATTATTAGATTTATCATGCATATGGGTTGCAAGGACAAGTGGCACAACTCATTAACTTGGATGAGATAGGCTGTTAACATGTTTCCTCCCCCTATACTCTTTGAACATTTCTTTGTGTTTATTGGAAGAGTGATTTAAAATCGTGTGCAATGATGATGATTATTAGAGGTGTAATATTACACGTTATCCTAACTGGAACCTATTTCTCTTTCAATTTGTGAGCTCTTGTTTTGCTTATTGATGCCATCAAGACCTAGAATTCTAGGCATTCCTCACAAATGAATATTGAATTGATTATTCCCAAGCTCAGTGGGTGGGAAATTGGTGATTGTTTTTTCTCTAGTTCATTGTTGAAAAGGGATGGAAATCACAATTCTATCCTTTATACATCTTGTGATATAACAAACCTTCATTGGGCTCATTGCAAGCTTTCATGTCAATCAAATGATATCCTAGTTGCACTTCCACACCTAAATAATAGAGTGTCATTTTAGCTTGAAGATCAACTTGTCAAGAATGTAGAATTGGAGGAAATGGGGGTCATCCAAGGGAAACAAATTGAGAAGTTCATTGTTGACCATAATATGCAATTTCAGTTGATTCTAAGTTTTGCAAGGAATTCTCATTATGTGGTCTCTCCTCTAAAATTCTCGACTAGGTATGTTAAATAGCTTCTAATGAGGAAGAAACCATACTATGAACTCAAGAGGAGATGTAATACAGAATGCAACTCTGGAACCTAAAGCATATTCCAGACAAGAAGCCCATGGTGGGCATGCTTTTCATTTATCTAGGTTTTTATGTTTTGCAAAATATCACTCCTTTTAGGCTAGTATGCCAGGCTTTATATTATCAAATATTTTTTGTTTTGTGGAAAAAACTATTTGAATAGCTTAGTTGGAACTCTTTATATTTTGAGAATTTTTGAATATTTGGTTTCACCATCTAAATTGTATTATTATATTGTGTGATAAATTCACGGATTTCTTTTAACACAATTTATATCCATTTCAATTAAATAATAATAATAATAATTTCACTATGTAATGTTTTGTCAATTTGAGAGTATGCCTTCCATTCTTTTCAGACAATAGTTTGTATCAACACTAGCAGGGTTTTTTGGAATATAGAGGCACTAACTTTTAGTTCTTGGTTGTGGTGCTCCCCCTTTTTTGTTTGTATTGCAAATTTAATGTACGGTCATAACAAACATTTATCTAGTATAATGATACCTAACATTAATTAAAAATAAATGTATATTTAACAAAAATTAAGTTTATTAACATTATCATAATATACATTGGATGGTTTCAGGGGGTGGTTCTTTACAACCCCGGAGGAAATTGTGAAATAACCTATGCTTGGATTCTTAGTGAATCCAATAATAATATAGCAGAAGCCATATCTTATACCAAGGTCTAGAAATGCTCAAATCAGTGTAGAGAAAGCTCGTAGCAATTATAGATTCTTCAATTATTATTAGGCAAACAAATGTGAACCTTGATCTCTCTATAAAACTTGAGCCTTTCTAGATTGATGTTCCAAATTCAAACAATTGTGAGGTGATTTAATTCAATTGATTTCTTCCAGTTATTAAGCACATGAAATACCTAGGAAACCAATAGGGCAAAACATAGGAGTAACACTACCAAACTGAATGTTAAGTAGAAATGGGTGTCTTTCACCTTAGCCGACTTCCCATAAAATTATTAATCGTACTTATCTTAATCTTGATTATGAACTTATCTAAATGGTTTTAAACGTTTCCTATCTCAATATTTATGCAGCATATCTCGAAGATTTTCAAACATATTAATCCAATTATTAGATTTATCATGCATATGGGTTTCAAGGACAAGTGGCACAACTCATTAACTTGGATGAGATAGGCATTTAACATATTTCCTCCCCCTATACTCTTTGCACATTTGTTTGTGTTTACTGGAAGCCAAATTTAAACTCCCATGGAATGGCGATGATTATTAGAGGTGGGATATTACAAGTCATCCAACATAGATCCATTTTAACGTGGATCTCGAAAGCACCGAAAGGGATCCAATTTCTTTAGGTGTAAGTTATTTTTATCTTAAAATTTTAAATGTTCATAAAAAATTACACCTCAAACATTTTGATCCCTTTAGTGTTTGATAAATCCAGGTTTAACATGGATCTTTTAATTACTTTTCATTTACTTTTATTATTGGGTTTTTGTTATTTGATAAATTAAGTGACATGTTTTTCTCTATATTCTTTTTTGTTTTAGCATATTTGTTAGTGTCAATGTCATTTGGATGACACTCCTTTATTCTAATCAATAAGCCATAATCAAATATATCAAAATTCTACTCTAAACCACACCACAATATATCTAAATTTTATTATAAAAAAATGTTTTATTATTATTATGGTGAATTATAAAGAAAGTTAGTTAATTTAAATTATTTTAAAATTATTTTATAGTAATTAAAAATGAAACAAAATAAAAAGGATAGAATCTTCGAAGAAGGTTGAATATCTTTTAAAAAAGAGTTTAGCATTTCCAGTAATCATTAACTGTAATCCGCAATATAATTTATTTTTATTTATGTCGGTTAACATAATGTTTATTTTATGTTGGCTAGCATAATGTGACTAACATGACAGGATCTCCCCCATTCTGGGATGAGAGCACCTCGCTTCTCTTGGTGCAACAAGTCATCCATGAAAACTATTTTTGTTTCAACTTGCGAGCTCTTGTTTTTCTTATTGATGTTGGCAAGACCTAGAATTTGATTTTGTAGATTGTTCAACACTTTGTTTCCTAATGTAGCTTGTTTCCTAATGTTAATTTTCTCCTTTAAGGTAACTATAACAAAAAAATACTTTTGATTTTGTAGATTGTGGTTAATGAGCTCTTTATGGTATTTTGATTTTCTCTTAGACTCTATTTCTTTGTTGGGACACAGTTTTTTCCCTTTTAAACATTATATATATATATATATTAAAGTTTGCATGCTAAAAATTAATTAAATATGCACAAGGGTATTAAGTGACAAGCATCATACATGATCCCAAAGGAAACATGGAAGTAGAATTCACTCGGGGACTAGAACTACCACAAATAATGATCATGAGACATTGGCAACATATCAAGGTTTGAAATACTCAAGGATCAAGGTGTAAGACATGCATCAATAGTTGGGTTCAAGAACAATAATTAGCTTCCTTCGTCTACAAGAAAATGCTAAGGAATTTGATGTTCTAGGGTTTTCCAAGTTTTACTAACCCACAACCAATAATCCAATCAATTGGCTAACATTGGGGTGGGCATGAATGAAGGTTTTATAAAATGAAAGAGGGGATACCTATTTCTCACCCTCCTTAGGAATTACCCATATTAAGTTAGCAATGGAAGAGAAACACAAGTGTCTTGTCACACAAGCCCATTGGGAAAATAATTATGGCATTAACACCTCCCCAACTTAATGTGCTCAATCATCATCATTCAAGTTAATTAAGGATACAATTGCTTAGCTTTGTCTTGCATGTGGTTTATTGTCTTTAGAAGAAAAATATTCTGCAAATTATCCCTCCTCCCTTTCTCCCATAGTCAACATAAGTGGTGTGAGTCTAAGAGCTTGATATGTTTGCAATTCAATTGATATTTTGGTAAGGAAGCAAAACATCTTGTGGATGGAATATTTTTTCGTATTTTCTAGCAGAATTCCAATCTAGAGTCTTCCTTTCTCCTATTTAATCATGGAACACAATCATAGAGGTGAAGAGTGTGATTGGTGTCATCTAGTTGAGGTTAAAAGAAGTATTAATAGGTGTGAGCATGGGATTGTGGAAGCATAATTAACCTTCATGGCCTTGGGCCCCTTGTGGCATCATTAGCACAAGAAATGGGAGGGGATATTGTTATTGGAAATCCAAGACCATTGAGAATATGATTGAATTGAGGTTGCTACAAGATCAAGAGCATGAAATGAACGCTTTACTACATAAATTCAATGAAGCAAATTTTCCAGATCTGATTTGAAATTGGACTCAATGGTGTATTTTATGTCTCGTATCTTTGATTTCCTATACCTTCCACAGAGGTAATCGAGTCTCCATCTACAACAAATATTTTCCAACTATGGACTTGTAGGACAAAAGTTGGCCAGTCCAAGGCCATCCTAAGTTGTAACTTGATGCCACTCAAGAAGCCTCTTTCCCTAAGTAGCATTGACAAAGGGAACATGCCAAAAGGAATCCACAAAAGAGGCCCAAGCGATAGAAGGTGTCCTCAATGGGCCAACATTTTAATTTATTTTCACTATGTAATGTTTTGTCAATTGACAATACACCTTCTGTTCTTTTTAGTCAATATTTCGGATCAACACTAACAGGTTTTTTTGGAATATAAAGGCAATAACTTTTACTTCTTGATTGTGGTGCTCCCCCTTTTTTGTTTGTATTTCAAAGTTAATTTACGATCACAGAAAACGTTTTTTTCTATTTTTTTTAATGTGATTCACGCTCTATGATTGGACCACTACATCCGCGGAAATAATCCAAGGGGTACCACCCGAAGGGGATACACCCTGTTAGGCTATCTTTAGATCCTATCCCTAGCACAAACCTGGGTTCTTAACCCCGAAGGACTTAGAGAGAATTGAAACCCTAGCGTCTGTTGAATTTTATGCAAATATATTGATATTTGATCTTTTATTATTTAAGTGCGAAAATATTGAATACTTGAAATCAATGAACCATTCATACACATAAACATTTAACAATAACACAAGATGTACCCTAGGGAAAACCATCAAAACAATGAGGATGAAAAACCCTAGCAAATCTTCTTAGTATAATTATGATAGATAGCAGAGAATGTATTTTACAATAGAAGATTGCTTTCGACACCCCAGATGCAAGATAAGAGAGAACAAACACCTCAAGTGTAGATATTGAGCAATAGAGAAGAGAAAAGGATTGGATGATTACAACTGAGTGCCCTACACTCTATTTAGCTTACAAATTAGGTCACATGCAAGAGGTAGCACATCACTGCATGGGTGAAAGAGGCCACATGTATAATGTAGTGAGTCACTACATGAGGTAATAATTGTACCTCCAACTCATCAATCTATGCACAACACAATGCATCATGCTTTTCATAGTTGACATTAAATTTAGCTTAGCTAACTTCAGGATTAACTCACCTTCTAAATGGATGTAGGATCACTTAGTTAGGATGCTAACTCAAAGGGTCATCATGTAATTGCCTTAAATCAAGTGTCATAACTTAGGTGTCATCTTTTAATTTAACTGAAGTGTTGTCTTTTAGTTTAACTAAAGTGTCATCACGCAAAACACTTTAGTTAACTAGTTCCTTTTTATTAATACTTTAGTTAACTATTCTTAGCTGAAATCATGTTGATTGGGTGACCCGGGTTCATTTCCCTTAGGGGTGAGTTAGTAAGGAGGAGACAAGAAAATATCCAACCATGTTAAGGGTTGGTGTGGCAGGCCGAGTGCGATCCCTGGGTGATTTTGACTCTGGGTTGCGCCATTCTTAGCCAATGGTTGAAATGCATTGGCCCCGAGTGATAGGCATTTCTAGCAAAAAAAATGAAATCATGTTGATTAATTTACTGAAGTGACCACTATGAGTTCTCCTTTAATTAATCGAGGCATACATTCTTACTTTAATTGAAGGTCTAACTGAAGCTCAACAATTCAAGTTCACTTTAATCAAATGAAGTCTTCTCATGAACAATTTTGAATTCTCTTTGTTCTCTATGCATTTATCTTTATCTCTTATCTTTTATTGCATGGTCAATGTGTGTTAACTTTAATTTATCTATCCTATCACATTTTACTAAGAAAATATGTCACATGCTATGATCATATTATATTACTCTCATACCAAATGAACGTCTTCTAAAGTAATTCACTCTAGAGGTGGCCAATCTCTAGAGGAGACTTAATAGCATCTAGTGACCATGGTTAGTAATATATCACACAACATCAATTATTCAACATGCAAAGCATAACCTCTACACTGGAGGCCCACCTCAACACATGAGGATCTGAATTGACAAACAAGTCCTTAGCCTTGTCCAACAAGACTATACAACATCATCACTTTGACATATGAAAGTATTCACCTCAACACATGTGGAATAAACTTTTACACTGAAGGCTTAATCATTCATGAATCAAACTTAGTTCCTAAGTCCAACTCAGGCTCCCTACCTCAATACATGAGGCCCAATACGAACATAAGATTGGCTTGGGGAATGACTTGTGATGCTGTAAATTTAACACTCTATCTCAGCGAGGGAGGAATTTTCTACCCTACCAAGATTATCTCAGAAGTACCTATACTTCGTCATTGATAGAAGCTTTGTTAACACATCTACAATGTGCTCATCAATAACAATGTATTTAATTCTTACTGTACCTCTCTAGATCATGTATCTAATGAAGTGATACTTCATCTTAATGTGTTTTGACTTGCCATGAAATACAAGGTTTTCTAAAATCTTAATACAACTATGATTATCAAAGGAAATGTCTGTAATATTCTCCTTGAATAACTCAACACGTATCTTCCTAAGCCACACTACTTCTCGGTAGGTAGTACTAGCCACAATATACTTTTCTTTTGGAGTACTAGCTAAAATACAGGCTTTGATTTTGTAGTACTAGCCGCAATACATTTTGCTTCTATAGTACTAGCTGCAATACACTTTGCTTTTGTAGTACTAGCCACAATACTACCATCCTAATTAGAGTTGCCATAACCAAGTAACTTTACCTCACCATTGGAGGCATATCTGAGTCCATAAGAAAATGTACCTCAAAGGTACCTAAGCATGGTTAGTAGCAATCCAATGTCTATGTCTAGGCTCATATATGATCTGACTCACAACATAACATATAACAGGTCTACTATGTATCAAGTACATTAAAGGACCAATAAGTTGTATAGACTTGGTAGCATCTATTGGATCCAATCCAGAATTTGACTCATGTAGTTTCCTCAAACTAGAAACTAACGGTGTGGTCATGGATTTGTAATCCATCATATCAAACCTTCACACCACATCAATCGTGTGCTTTCTTTACAAAAGAAAAATCTCATCTTTCCTTTTTCAAACTTCAAGAAAGTATTGCATAAGACTCAAATCTTTGAACTCATAAATGAGCTCCCTCTTGCACCGAAATATCTATTGATGCTCACTAGTAAGGAACAAAACATCAACATAGAGAACCGATATTAGAGGTTGGTTCTTTACTCATCCTAAAATGACAGGATCTACTAACACTTGAATGCATGTGAATCCTTCAATAGTTAACTTATAAAAATGCTTTAAATGTCGAGCTTATGAAAGGCTTAAAAAATAACCGAAACATATAATTGAACAAGAGATGCAAACCATAAGAATGTGTACACCGTATGATAATGGAGTTCGTCCCTGATGGACTATAGCTCCGGGTCCAAATCCAATGAGGACTGATCTTATTAGTCTTCAAAATGCTTGAACGGGTACAAAATGCTTTCTTCAAAACTGCTACAAACATACTTAGGCTTCAAAAAAGAAGTCCTCTCACTCTCCAAAATATCCCAAGAGTGGCTAAAAATCCTCTTACAAAATGAGCAAAGCTTACAAAAATCTTTTACAAAGGCATAATGGCATTATACCATTCACTCTCCAAAAACCTTCAATCCTTTCATGCCTTCACAAAGAAAATTACATTGGTTTTTATATCCCAATGCACATAACTCATTACCACATTTCATGGGATTTGATCCAAATTAAAATGGATGAAATATATGCAACATCCCAAAATATATGGTAAAAAACAATGGAAAGAATGTAACATTTGGCATAGGAAATGCCATTGTTGGGGATTCAATCCTCCCAAATCAAACTTAAAACGATAAATTTGCCCATCCCTTAACAAGAGGTGCTCTCAGCACATTTGTTGAAAACATCGGCATGATGGGAGGAGGTCACAGTTTCAAACCCACTGACCTCTCCCCATATCAGACCTCTCCTCATATCATGATTTTGTTTAGCATGTGGTATGGATGTTGGCTCTTGGTTCCATTGTCCTTCAATGTTGTAGTTTGTTGCATATTATATGGCATATACATTACACATGGGGTTGAGGGTTGTCTTGCCCCTTTTTCAAAATAATAATACAATCAACTTTAAATAGTAGAAGTGAAACATAGGGTTAACAAACAACAGGAAGAGGGTGTGGCTAAGCGTATATTGTGGAGGATTTGGCAGAATAGAATTCGGGGGTTTGATCCTCCTTGACCCTAATATTTTTGGTAAATAAAACCCTTATGTGACCAATTCGGACTACCATGTGGCGTGTTTCGATTGGTCCACATAAGCTCTATACCTGCCACTTGGACCGCCACTTGTGGTGATGCTCAACACCATACTGCCACCTCAGCATTGTACTTACACCTGGATGTATACTGGTCTGCAATGTCGGCTCTGTACATGCCATGTGGCACCATTGCAGTGGCACCACGTGGCACCCCTTTTTTTCCAACTTTACATGTTTTGTCGAAAGTTCAGAAATCAATAACTTTCATGTCTGGAGTTTGTTTTGCAAGAAATGAATGTCATTAGAAATCTCTCATCGAGATTGTGCAAGCATCTGTTTGCGATTTAAAGACTTTAATTTTGATCAATCTTGGAGATCCTCCTGGATCAAACCTCCCCACTTGAGAGCTTTTGAACCACCAAAAGCATAAAGTACTCATAAAAATAGTGAGGACACCACGGCCCCACTTGACCTGTGTCCACCATCCAACCTGCTAGGTTTAGAATCATTTGGCTCATCATCACAAATACAAAAACAACCATTATGTTGTTAACAAGCTTAATCATTCTATCATCCTTACATAAATCTGTATTCAATGTCACAACTACCTTCCAAACATAACTAAATAGTAGCAAAAGCAGACATTAAATTGAATATGTAGATGTTAAATAGAATGAAAGCCTATTTTTCTACATCTTCATCCGCCCTATAACAACCATAGATAAATAATTTTTCATCTTATCATCTCTTATAATGTATTTGATCCTATTCTTGAATAAATGATACATATTATGCTCCCTAAAGAAGATGGCTTTCCTATCAAACAAATATGGACTACCCAACACAATCCCGCGGATGTCTAAAGGGACTACATCCAATTCAACCTCATCTACAAAACCAACTGTGATGGAAAACTTCAAGTTACAATGATAAGACACATTCAATTTGGATCTTCACATACCCAACCAAACGGGTATGGCTTAGGATGAGGTTTCATCTCTAATCCCAAATATCTAACCATCTGCTCAGAAATGAGATTCAACCGAAACCCACTATTAATAAGTGTGTCTATTTTGGTAGTTTTTGAGATCACTTGTAAGTGAAATAATTAATTCCTTTTTCTTTCATAATTGCTTACATCAACATAAGAAGTAGAAGCAAATGAACTACAACTAGCAGCATAAATTTTACCTTTAAGACTCATGGCTATCACCTTGGATTCATCTTTGAATTCAGATCCGAGATCATATTGAGCAGTAGAAGTGGTCTTGTTCTAATTACCCCTTTGATGTCGATCCCACTTCGGTTTCAGATCCGGATGTAGCTTCCAACAATACTCTTCATCATGCCCGTCTGTTTGGAAATGCGAACATGAAAGCTTTGTATCCCCTTTCTTCACAATAGTTGTATGCATGATCTTCCCTTTGTCCTTGCATTCTTTTAAATGACTAGATTCAACTGAGGAAAATCTGTCATTACCATTCTTCCCTTTGGATTGAAATTGTGTAGCTTGCACACATACCTCATCAAGGTTAGTAGGATTAAACATAAGTATTATATGATGCAAATAACTATGTAATCCTCCAATAAACTTGAGAAGAGTTTATTGAGTGTAAAGAGATATATCCAAAATCAAAGCTCTCTTTCTAAATTCCTGAGTGTATTCATGTACATTTTTACCTTTACCTTGACTTAAGTTTTTCCAATCCATCGTGGCTTGCTGCATGTAGCCTAATGGTTTGAATTGATTCTTTAACACAACAGTAAATTCATACTAGGAATAAATAATTTTACCTTTCATAAGGAGGTCTTCCCATGTCTTACTCTCCCACCAGATGAGTGCAATGCATCCAAGATGGAGAGTAGCCAACTGGATCTTTGCAATATCGTCTGCAAGCTTCTGTATCTTTCAATACACATCAATTTTCCTTGATCCAATCATCTAGCTTTTCTTCGTTAAGTTCACCATTATATGTAGGAAAATCAAACTTAATATCAAGTTTCAAATAAGGTAAATCAGACTTAGTCTTCTCAGGTTGTTTGTTTGGATTTGAAAAGCAGTACTGGATCTTTCAGAAGAGGAAGAAGAAGATGGAGAAGAAGGCTCGGAAGGGTCTCCTCCTTTTTCCAAAAAATTATCCTCTGGTTTATCCTTCTTTGTTTTCTTCTTTTCCAATCTCTCTTGATAATCTGCAAATAATTTTTCCACCATGTCTGCCATCTGATAGAAAGCCTTGTGGAAAGTCTTCTCATCTTCTTCTTGGTATTCTTCATCTGACATTTTCTTTCTTCGATGTGCACATCCAATATTTGGATTGAAAGTATCAAGTTGGCCTTCACCTCTCTTAAGCCTTGATCTAATTAACATTCACACTCTACAATTCCTTGGTTAGCTTTCTCTTGTATCAAACTTGATCTGAAAATGACAGGATCTATTAACACTTGAATGCATGTGAATCCTTCAACATATAACTTATAAAAATTATTTAAATATCGAGCATATGGAAAACTTTAAAAAAAATGAAACATATAATTGAACAAGAGATGCAAACCACAAGAATGTGTACACCATATGATAACGAAGTTCATCCCTTATGGACTATGTCTCTGGGTTCAGCTCTAATGAGGACCAATCTTATTAGTCTTCAAATTGTTTGAACAGGTACAAAATACCTTCTTCAAAACTGCTACAAAGAGACTTGGGCTTCAAAAAATAATTCCTCTCACTCTCCAAAATCTCCCAAGAGTGGCTAAAAAGTCTCTTACAAAATGAGCAAAGCTTGCAAAAAACTTTACAAAGGAATAATGGCATTATACCATTCACTCTCCAAAAACCTTTAATCCTTTCATGCCTTCACAAATCAAATTACATTGGTTTTTATATCCCAAGGTACATGAATCATTACCACATTTCATGGGATTTTATCCCAATTAAAATGGATGAAATATATGTAACATCCCAAAATATATGGTAGAAAACAATGCAAAGAAAGTAACACTTGGCATAGGGTGTGCACATTGTTGGGGATTTAATCCACACAAGTCAAACTTAAAACAATAAATTTGCGCATCCCTTAACAGGAGGCGCTCTTGGCATGTTGGTTGAAAATTTTGCCATAATGGGAGGAGGTCACGAGTTCAAACCTGCATACCTCCCCCCATATCATGATTTTGTTTGGCATGTGGTATGAGTGTTGGCTCTCAGTTCCATTGTCCAATGTTGTAGTTTGTTACATATTATATGGCATATACATTACACATGGTGCCGACCCACCCCTTTTCAAAATAATAATACAATTAACTTTAAATAGTAGATGTGAACCATAGGGTTAAGAAACAACAAGTAGAGGGCGTGGCTAGAAGGATATTGTGGAGGATTTGGTAGATGAGAGGTTGGGGGTTCGATCTACCCCAACCCAATATTTTTGGTAAATAAAACCCTTCTGTGACCAATTTGGACTACCATGTGGCATGTTTCTATTGGTCCACATAAGCTCTATACCTTCCACTTGGACTACCATGTGTTCTGACAAATCGACACCATAATGCCACCTAGATTGCCACCTGTACTGCCACCTCAGCACTGTACTTACACCTGGACTACCACTAGTCTACCACATCAGCTCCGTACACACCATGTGTCACCCTTATAGTGGTGCGATGTGGCACCCCTTTTTTCCCAACTTTACCTGTTTTGGCGAAAGTTCAGAACTCAATAACTTTCATGTCTAGAGTATGTTTTGCACAAAATGAGCGTCAATAGAAATATCTCATCGATCTCTATGCAGCTATAATCTTTTGTTTGTGATTTGAAGACTTTAATTTTGATCAATCTCGGAGATCCTCCTGGATCATTAACAATCTTCAAGTATAGGTTTGGATCAACTTCAATCTTAGAGAAACCCAGTATCTGAAGATAGCTAACAATTATTGAATACCAAGCCTTCAAAGATTGCTTAATCCCATATAAGTATTTCTTCAATTTATAAACATGGGTCTCCTTCCCATGAACTACAAGCCTCTCAGTTTGTTGTATGTAAACCTCTTCCTCAACCTCACCATTGAGGAAGGCAGTATTCACATCCATCTGGTGAAGCTTTCATCCTAGAACAAATGCAAGTGAGATCATAGCTCTAATAGTGGTGTACCTAGCCACATGAGTGAATATCTCATCATAGTTTATGTCTTCTTTATGTGAGAAACCTCGGGCAACAAATATAGCTTTATACTTTTCAATACTACCATCAACAACATGCTTGATCATATAAAGCCATCTCAAATTTATTGTGGACTTCCCTTCAGGCTTAGGAACAACTTCCCAAACTTCATTCTTCGTAATAGACTTGTATTCCTCTACCATTGCATCTTTCAAAACTTGTTTCTTAGCAACATCTCCAAAGGTTAAAGGTTTTGAATAAATGATGTGACTCATATGTGCAACATACCCTAAATATATGTCAGGTTTCTTTCACTCTCTTGATGACCCTAATGGTGATCCATGCATTTTTGCATCTTGTAGAATGTATCAGCACCATGTAGATCTTCTCTTAGCAAGAGATTCATCAAGTGAACTCTCAACCAATTCTATTGGTTCTTTAGGAGCTAGTGAATCTGAGGGATCTTCTAGCTTCTCCCTCTCAACATCTGAATAGGGAAAACTAGAATCTGGGTCCTCCATCATGGGAGTCTCATGTCCCTCCATGTTTTAATCACAACGAATCTCTTTAGAGTGCTCGAATCCATCCTCTTCATGGAATGTTACATCTCTGTTAACTTCAATGTGTCTTTCTCTTGGTGCCTAAATTCTATTGTCTTTGGATGATTCGCTATAACCAACAAAGATCCATTTCTTTCTGGATGGCTCCATGTTTGTCCTTTTCTCTTTCAGTATCTGCCATCAAAATGACTCCATATTCAATACTTTTCATTCTCTGCTTATAGGTCATGGCATGTGGTATTTCCCTACAATCCAATTTTATTCCAATGGTTAGCAACATTACATAATCATGAAACTCAACCATATGAATATTTCAATGCAATGGAAATAGGTCACATAGTCATGCAAACATTATAACCAAATCTTAACACAATTTCCATCTATATCTCATTGAATGTTATGCACCACTATATGCTACTTACTCAATCATAACATGTACTACATGAGCTTTACTATTCGCCAATAAAAGAAAACTATAACATATGCTAATCATGTTATACTATAACATAATTCCTAATTCTAGGAATACAGATCTACATATAACTATAACGAAATATATTAAAAAACATTCATATATAATTTATAAGAGAAATCAAAATACAAATACTTATCTTGTATTGTTTTGTGGGCTCCCTCTTGATCTTTGCTTCCTTGAGGATATTATTGGAGTCCTTAGGTCTTCATACATCACCGATGACAATCTCCTCATCTAGAGATTAAGCAATCATTGGCGTACTAAAGGAAATACTCCTTTCAATGGTCACCATCTTCTTCATCGGATCAGTTCTTTTGATTAGTTTCATCTTCTATAGCAGTAGAAGCATGAAATCTTCCTTTTCCTCTTTAGTTTGCTTGGAAATCCCTTACACAATGACCCTTCTTGTTGTAATTGTAACACTTTATCTTCACCTTATCAAGGTCCTTGTTGTATGCCTTCTCCTTTGAATGTGAAAACTTCTTTTGAGAGAAGTGTTTCTTTCCTCTTTTCATCTTTGCCATAAGAGCAAGGTCTTCTTCTTTGATGGAGGTAGTCTTTCTTTAGATCCACCCTTCTTCTTGGAGACATACATGCCATAAAATCTCAAAGTTAGGTTGCACCTCTCAACCATTAACAACAACTAAGAATGTATCCCATGTGGATGGAAGACCATTAATAGCGGTTTGAATGAGATCATCTTCATCCAGTGAATACTCCAATGCTAGTAAGTTGATCTCTTATCTAAATACTAAATACTTGAAATCAATGAACCATTCATACACATAAACATTCAACCATAACACAAGAAGTACCATGGGGAAAACCTCAAAACAACAAGGATGAAAAACCCCAACAAATCTTCTTAGTAAAATTATGATAGATAGCAGAGAATGTATTTTACAATAATAGATTGCTTTCAGAACCTCAAGTGCAAGATAAGAGAGAACATACACCCTAGGTGTAGATACCGAGCAGTAAGTAGTGTTTCACTGCATGGGTGAAAGAGGTCACATGCAGAATGTAGCGAGTCACTGCATGAGGTAATAACTGTACCTCCAACTCATCAATCCATACACAAACACAATTTGCCATGCCTTTCATCTTTGACATTAAATTTAGCTCAACTGTCTTCTGGATGAACTCACCTTCTAACTAGATGTAGGATCACTTAGTTAGGAAGCTAACTCAAGTGTCATCATGCAATTGCCTTAACTCAAGTGTCATCTTTTAGTTTAAATAAAGTGTTGTCTTGTAATTTAACTAAAGTTTCGTCATGCAAAACACTTTAGTTAACTAGTTCCTTTTTATTAATAGTTTAGTTAACTATTCTTAACTGAAATCATGTTGATTGATTTATTGAAGTGACCACGGAGAATTCTCCTTTAATTAACTAAGGCATACATTCTTACTTTAATTGAAACTTTAACTAAAGATTAACAATTCAAGTTCACTTTAATCAACTAATTTTTTTTCTCATGAGCGATTTGAATTCTCTTTGTTCTCTATGCATTTATCTTTATCTCTTACCTTTTACTGTATAGTCAGTCCGTGTTACTTTTAATTTATGTATCATATCATATTTTAGTAATAATATTTGTCAGATGTTGTGATCATATTATATTACTCTTGGACCAAATGATCATATGCGAAAGTAATTCACGCTAGAGGTGGGCAGTCTCTAGAGGAGACTTAATAGAATCCAGTGACCATGGTTAGTAATATATCACACAACATTAATGCTTTGACATGCAAAGCATCACCTCTACATTGGAGGTCCACCTCAACACATGAGGATCTGACTTAACACACAAGTCCTTATCCTTGTCCAACAAGACTATACAACATCATCACTTTGACATATCAAAGTATTCACCTCGACACATGAGGAATAACCTTTTACATTGAAGGCTTAGTAATTCTTGAGTCCAACTCAATAATTTACTCCAATTTCCTGAGTCCTACTTGAGCTCCCTGCCTCAACACATGAGGCCCAATCTGGACACAAGATTGGCTTGGAGAATGACTCCTAATTTTGTAACNTTTATTGACATTATCATAATGTACATTAGATGGTGTTAGGGGATGGTTGATTACAACCCCAAAGGAAAATGTGAAATAACTAAATGTGATTTTTTTTTGTGAAATCATTATATTTATATTTTAGAGTTTGAAATCAAATATACTTTTTCTGTGAATGGAAATTATGACCAATACCTTTTTTTAAACAATTCATGTCATGCAAACATAAAGGCAACCTTGAAAGGGAGAGGATGGGCCACAAATTTGGTGCACAAGGATGGGATACAAGTTTAGTTTTTTAAGGAGCTAGGTTAGTCCATGAGGTGAAAAATATTTTCCTAGGAGCTGGTAGAAATTTTATTTATGGATGGATGACATAATGGAGTATGATTTGTTAGATTATGGGGAACGTGACATGTGGAAATCATCATTTTTATTTAAGACAGGTGAAAATTTCAGAGAAACCATGAGCTGCTCCAAGGACTTTAACAATGAACTAAAAGAAGAAAAGGACATCCACCAATCCTCTATTGGAAAGTCATTTGGCAAGAACCTTAAGGTGAATTTTTATTTGTGTGTACCCTTGGATGCTACAAATTGAATGATTAGGAAATCCTTGGCCTCGGGACCCTTTGGCAATGGTAAGTTTGGAGGAGAGGAAAAGGATTCATTGGTTGACTTAAAAGGCCCTCCATGCTCTTCCTTGGTATATAATGGAAACTAAAGAGTATTAAAGCAAAGGATAAAAGGGTTTCAATGGTGTTAGGGTTGGATATAAGCATGGAGAAAGTTGAAGCCTAATTAGCTTCAGTCTTAGTCGGGAAGTTTATGGGAGAATTAGTGAAAAAGGCTTCCTTATAGCACTAATTGGAGGTCAAGTGGAAACTAGTTTTGGGTTATCTATCATGTTTCCATATTCTGGTAAAACGATGAGTATGTTTCAAGTTTAAATCACCAAGATATATGGATCGTATTTTGCCTAATAACTGGCTATGGGGATCATCAATCCCGATGTTGAAGTGTTGGACACCAAGTTTTGATCTGAGGTATGAGCCATTCATTATACAACACATATGGGTTTTGATTCCTGGTCCACCCTTAGCTCTAGACTAAAAAATCATTAATGGAGATAGGGAATCAGTCGGGTAGATATTTAGTAGTGGATAAAAATATTGAGGCACAAGTAGACAAACATATAGCTCGAGTTCTAGTTGAACTAAACGTCAATGAGGGCTTACAAGAGGATATGGAAATGCAATGGAATATGGGTAGTTTTTTTCAACCATTGGATTACTAGAACATTCCATTTCATTGTTTAGTATGTCATGAAGTGGGGCATCTCCATCGAGATTGTCAAATCTCATTATAAGGGTTTCAAGGAAAATAATACTTAGTTCAATCTGCATGATAGATGAAGTTCAAAATGAGTAGATGACATTGAACTCATTTCTAGTGATAAGAAGGGTAACAAAAGTTACTTGGAGGAGTATTCGCCACAGGTGGCTTGGAAGGATAAGCAAATTTCTCCAATGGCACTAGTCTCTTCATCAATGATGAATCTATACTCATGATCAAGGTATGAATTATCCTTCCATTCTCTTGCATTCCTATATCCCTATGAAAAAGGCACCAAAGGGGGGGATACTTCTCCATCATTTCCTATGTGAGTTTTGTGATTTCTTCAAATGTTGGTTCATTAGATCCTCAAGTTACGATAATGAAGGGAAATCATATAGTGGATAGTCCTATTGAGCCTATATTTCAAACCCAAAGGTAATCCTCCCCCTTCTCAGGTGTCTTACTCTTACCTATTATTATAAAGAAGTCCTCCAAAAGAGTCTAAGGAGGGAATGAGTGAAGGTGGATTGGATCCTATCCCTCATCCCTCATTCACCTTCTCAAGTTGGTAGGTAATTATTTATACCCAAGGATAAGTCCAAACCCTTAAAGGAAGTACAGGATGATAAGCAGTTAACCATTGTTAAGGCCCTTAGAGATTCAAATCCCTCTTCTAAGATTACCCCATGATCATTTTTTTGTCAAGTGTGAGAGGGGTTGGGGGTGCCTCAAAGGAGCAAGCCTTCCATAGGCTCTTTTATGTATATCACCTCGATGTTATTTTAGTTCAAGAAAATATGTGTGCCAAATCACAAGTTGTTGATGCTCTAGATCCTATGCTAAAGGGATGGAAATTTTGTTCCTTGGATGCCAATGGATAGTTTGGGCGGCTTATTTCTACTTGGAATTCTAGTATTAAAGACAATTTATCACATATTTTGTCTACAATTATTATGATAGAGGCAGAAGCACATGGCCTAGGAAAGGTTTCAAAAGTATTAACTTTTATGGTCCTTACCATGATAGACATAGTTTTTGGGAAGACCTTAAAGCTCGAGGATCTCTAGAAGGAAATAATGTTATTATGGGAGGTGATATTAATTTTAGTATCTCCCCAATAGAAGTATGGGGTACCTTGGCCTGTCAAGATCACGTTTCTCCTTTCTTTTTTCATCTTTTTGAAGAATATTTGTATTTAGTTGATATTGAACCCTCTCGACTAGTTCCTACATCAAGAAACGCCAGAGGGGGAAAGGATGATTTATTTCAAAAAGGTTGGACAAGTTATTATTGGAACAAGGTTTGGTATCATTCATGGAACTTTTTAAATCATGGGTAGGAATAGGGGGAGGTTTTGATCATCATCCAATTCTTCTTCAATTAGCAATTAAGGATGTTAAACCACCATGGCCCTTTAAGTTTAATCATGGGTGGTTTAGTGATGAGGAGCTCAAGTTACTTATTCATTCAAGTTGGATTGCATACGACCTGAGATTGGGGGGAAGTGCTATGTGCCAATTAGCTATAAATATCAAGGTGTTCAAGAAAAAAGTTGGGGAACAGAGCTATCGAAAAAAGAAGGAAAGTTGGGTTGGTATTCATGCAATGGAAGAAATAATTGAATTCTTGTTTGCTCGTAATAGGGAAAGTGTTTTTTCTGAAGAAAAGGACGAAATGAAGTATTTGGAATCAAGGAAGCAATAAATACTAGATTTTGAGGAAAAGACATGATGACTCAAGAGTCATGTAATATGGTTAGAAACATATGAGTGTAATATGTCCTTCTTTCATAAGTATGTGGCGTACATAGAAGCAAAGAACACAATTTGGGTGATGGAATCTCTGGAAGGCATACAAATTTCTACATTCAAGGATTTGTCTACGACGGGGAAATACTATTTCCAAGCCTTGTATAAAGCACTAGATGTCTCACATATAGGTGAGAAAATGCAAGTACTAAGCCACTTCCCCCTATTTTTTGATGATGAGATGGATGAGTTTTTGGAAGCTCCATTATCTAAGGGTGAAACCAAATAACTCTTTTTTTCTTTAAAAAAACAATAATTTTAGTCCTGGACAGATGGACGATCATGTTTTACTTATGATTTTTTATTTAATGGGGGATGATCTAGTAAGGGTGGTGTTAGAATCTCATAGGTTGGGGAAAGTGCTATGGGTCATCAATTCCACTTTCATAGCATTAATTTTAAATATGAATGAACTAAGTTATTTTGCATATTTCAGACCAATAGTCGTATACAATTTAATCTAAAAATTTATTGCATACAAACTCAACAAATGTCTTTCCAAATATATTTCAACTTAACAATTTTGGTACTATTTAATCATCATATTTGTGTGGTAAAAGTAGCACATGAAGGCTTTCATTCTCTGAAGATAAAAAATATTATAGGAGTGGTGTTGAAGATCGATCTCTCTATGGCATATGATAAGGTGGATTGGAACTATATGAGATTAGTTTTGTTGCAAACTAGGATGAGGCTTGATATGGTAAAATGGATCCTTGGATGTATGTCTTCGACAACCTTTGTTTTCCTAAGTCAAGGATGCCCATTATCTCCTTTATGTTCCTTCTGGTATTAGAAAGTCTAAGCAAGTTGTTGTGTTTAACAAAGAGAGACAAACTAGTTTGAGGAATCCAAGTAGATGATGATTTTTTCATTTCTCGTCTCTTTTTTGTTGATGATATCTTGATCTTTGGGGCAAGTGCACTGAGATAATGAAGGAACAACAAATAAATTATGGAGCTTTTCTGTCAAGAAATATGTTAGTTTTTCAACATTTAAGCTAGCATTATGTTAGAATCTTTTCACTGAGAGAATAACAAGCACAGCAATAAAACATAAGCACTTCACAAGAGACAAGAGACACAAATATTTTTGATCGAGGAAACCATAAATGGAGAAAACCCTGCAACTTCCTCAAAGATAGAATCACCACAAGATGTAAGACCCCAAAACAGTAAGATGCACTCCTGACAGCAGTAGTCTTTTAGCCCCAGTATATTTCCTTCTTCACTAGTGTGCCACACTTGAGAGAGTAAGTGATTTGATGTACAAGTGATAAATAGAGAGACTCTCACTCTCTATTTATACTCTTCCATTCACTTGAAGTGCACTTAATCATGTCGGCCCAACCAACAATTACTTACTCGAGCCTACACCTTAATTAGTGTATAATAACTCAAGTGCCCCGAAACTGTGGGGACTTACACAATGACTTGACAAGACTTGTTTACATTATTAATCCTCTCGATCGGAACATCGGGGCATGACAAAATGACTCAAATACATAATAGAAACATCCCGGAATAAACATCGGGTTACAATACATAAGAATACATTCCGAAGTTACATATACATCAACACTCCCTCTTAACTAGGAAGGTATTCTTTTGACACGATTTTTAGCATTGGTCTTCTTCTCTGTATCAACTAGATCATATTTTTATTCAAGTCATATTCGTCTTCAAGTCATCTTCATCACTGGATCTGGATCATCTCTCGATCTGGATTGTCATAGAACATCATCACTGGATCTGGATCATCACTCAATCTGGATCTGGATCTAGATCATCTCTCGATCTGGATCATCACTACTGGATCTGGATCATCACTCGATCTGGATCTCTCGAAGTCATCATAACGGGATCTGGATCATGGTTCGATCTAGATCTCCTCTGGTCATCATCATGTGTGTACTATCTCGTCATAGGAAGTTCTACAGAGCCAACCTTTTTTCATGCTGGTTGTAGGCCTAGCCACCAGGTAGGTATTCGCCCAGCGCTTACATCTAACCAGCTCGTCAGAAAGGCACGCCCAGCACTCACATATGATCATGTAGTAAAATACAATCACATCAGAAAGGCCCAACACTCACATTCACCAGCATGATAGGACATCACATCACTAACATCTGTGAAATGGATCTGCACTTATATCTGACCTACTCGTCAGAATGGCACATTCATCCAGGTGGGAACACATCCTACCACAGTGATGAATGACTCTCACCCAGGCCGGAACCCTTCCTACCATAGTGATGAAATATTTCCATACATTCACCCAGGCCGGAACACATCCCACCACAATGATGAACGAATCTCACCCAGGCTGGAACCCTTCCTACCATAGTGATGAAAGATTTGTGCACTCACATCTGACCTGGTAGGAACTGAATCCTACACCCTCGTCAGAATGGCCCCTAGTCCCTGACTAAGCTACCTGGTAACAGACCAGGCGCCTCCACTCTCCCTGAGAGTGGCAGTTGCCCTTACATCTGTCCTCCTCGACAGAATGGCCAGCACTCACATCTGCCATGGAAGGAACTTAATCCTTTAGCCATGAATAGAATGGCTCATCCCTTACATCTGACCTGCTCGTCAGAATGGCTCTCTCAGTCCCTGACTGAGTGTTCCTGGTAACTGACCAGGTGCCTCCATTCCTAGAATGGCAGTTAGCACTCATATCTGACATGGAAGGAACCAAATCCTCTCACCATGACAGAATGGTCAACCCTTACATCTGACCATGGAAGGAACCAATCCTCTCACCATGTCAGAATGGCTATGGGTCTCATCACTTTATCTTGGAAGGATCCTCGATCTGGAGAACACCAAGTCTCTCTCTGAAGTACTCGAACTTCAGCCTAGCTAACGGCTTCGTCAATACATCAGCCTTCATCGCAACATACTGGAGCTTCACTGCTCCTCTCTGCACCATATCCCTGATATAGTGATACTTGATCTCGATATGCTTCGACTTTTCATGGAACACTAGATTCTCTGACAACTTAATGCAACTCTGGTTGTCACAATGTTTACAAGTAGCATCCAACTGGAGATCAAATATATCAGACAGTAGCTTTCGCAGTCATACTACCTCACAACTAGCTGAACAAGCTACGACATACTCTACTTCAGCTGTACTCAGTGCTACACAGGATTGCTTCCTGCTAAACCAAGAGATCACACCTAATCCCATACTGAAGCAACATCCTGAAGTACTCTTCTTGTCGATGGCACTGCCTGCCCAATCTAAATCAACATAACCTTCCAGGTTAATTTTTTGATTCGCATCGTACTTGAGTCCATAGTCAACTGTACCCTTTAGGTACCTCAGAATATGCTTTGCAGCTGTCAAGTGAACACTCCTCGGATCTGTCAAGTACTGGCTCAAGGTTTTCACAACAAAGCAAATGTCTGATATCGTGTTCTTCAGGTACATCAATGACCCAATCATCTGACGATACATCATAGCATCAACCGTCTCTGATGAAGCATCACTCAATAGCTTCAGGTTTGATGCCATAGGTGTGGCCATAGTCTTGCAGTCCATCATCCCAAACCTATTTAGGATCTCTACTGCATACTTCCCTTGTCCACACCTCCATGCCTAGAACAATAGTGCATCGACACATAACAAGAGAATCACTGGTCTTCCGCCTTCAACCTTGAAGCAAAGGTTGGAATCCACTTTACTCTTAGTAAAGCCTAGAGTCATCAGTAATATGTCCATCCTGTCATACCATGTCGATCCTCAGGATATTCTGTAGTCACTCCCTCTGAAGTGGAGCATCATACTCCCTCTGTCTTCTATACTCTTATGCACTGAAACATTCTGTACTAGAGTGACAAGTAGTATCCATCTAGGATTACTGGATACTAAGTTCATCTTGCACCCATTTGTGAGCTTTTCTTCCTCTATCAACCTTGTAGCAAAGGTTAAGATATTCATCAATCTCATCATGTATGTGTTTCAACTGTTACTGGCTGCAAATGTCTCTTCGTAGTCTAGGCCTTCCTTTTGTGAGAAGCCTCATGCTACGAATCTTGCTTTGTATCGCACGATGTTTCCATCTACTGCATGATGGAACTATGAACTTCTTTTCAGGTCTCGATACTATGCCCTGACATCATTCTTCTTGAACTGGTCTTCCATTTCTTCTTAGATACTTCTTCATGGC
>LPNX010412464.1:0-115788 GCA_001517045.1 Pseudotsuga menziesii | reverse complement strand
TATATATATATATATATCTTGTCTCAGAAAAACTTCATGGTCTCCCATACATCTAGAATATAGCGTGATAACCTTCAAATATACTCTAAATATAAATAGAATTAGTAAAAGTGAGATTATGAAGCTAGTAGAAAGTGCCTCCCCTAAAGACTTGTTCAATAAAGGCATCATACTTCAAGAGTAGAGTATCATTGGAGAAGTTGTCATGTTTAGTGTCAAATTCTTTGTATATATGTGTAAAGGAAATATCATGAAAACAAGATTTTACCTCCACAATTTGACTTATAATAGTTTAAGGTCTAAATTGTCAATATTATGATTTTGGTTCACTTAATCTATCACAAGCTCTAAATCACCCAAAACTTGTAACATGTTTATACCTTTGTCATGTGCTATCTTTAGAAGTATCCTTAAAGAGTAGATTTATGCCTTGGCATTGGTCCCAACCCCAATATAATATCATAGATACACCTAATGTGAGGTATAAATAAAAAGGATTGTTCCAACCCATAGAACCTTGGGTCCCCTTGGCATTCCCCATCAAAAATTCCATAGGGATTCTCTTTATCTATGCTTTTCATTTGTAGAATCCTTGGGTTTTTTTTGTCTTTGGTGGTTTTTGATTCTCTTTATATGTCATTATGATCTTGTGTGTTACTTGCAAAGTTGGCATGGGAAAATCCTAAAATATCATAAATTCCTAGTGATTCAAATACCATATATAACCATACAAGGTAGGGCCCTATGGAATAATAATGTACCTTGAAAACAATTAAAAAAAATAAAAAAATAAAAACCATGTAGAAACTTTTACCTTTTACACAATTAAAATTAAGATTGTATGTATTATTGTATTATTTTAAAGTTTACACATTAAAAAATCAATAGTATTTTTCATTTTATAAATTTTAATTGTTAACATTACCATAATGCACCTCCAATGCAATAAAATAAATAAATGATGGTTATGATGGTTATCAACATCGACAAGACTAATTTTGGTTGATCGAACCTTAAACAAGGTAAGGGACCACTTAGTTTGCTTTAGAATTTCATTTATGTACCTTGAAAAGATTTAAGATAAGCGTTTCTAAATAATCATAGTTGTGATGAGTTCAAAGGATAGGAAGGTCGATATTGTTGAATTTTGGTTGAGCTTTCATCTTTAATTTTTTAAGGGTGGAAATACTGAAAACTTGAAATCAATGAACCATTTATACACATAAACATTCAACCATCACATCGTGTCATCTTTTAACTTAAGTGTCATACACATATACATTCAATCATAACTTAAGTGTCATCTTTTAGTTTAACTAAAGTGTTGTGTTTTAGTTTAACTAAAGTATCGTCATGAAAAACACTTTAGTTAACTAATTCATTTTTATTAACACTTTAGTTAACTACTCTTAATTGAAATCTTGTTGATTGATTTACAAAAGTGACCACTATGAGTTCTGCCTTAATCAACTAAGGCATACATTGTTACTTTAACTGAATCTTTAACACTTAAGTTCACTTTAGTCAACTGAAGTCTTCTCATGAGCAATTTTGAATTATATTTGTTCTCTATGCATTTATCTTTATCTCTTATCTTATCTGCATGGTCAATATGTGTGAACTTGAATTTATCTATCATATCAAATTATACAAAGAAGATTTGTCTAATGCCGCATGATCAAATTATATTTCTCTCGAACCAAGTAATCATATGGAAAAGTGATTCACTGTAGAGGTGTCTAGTCTCTAGAGGAGACTTAATAGATTTATCCATCTTGAATGACCATGGTTAGTAATACATCATACAACATTAATGCTTCGACATGCAAAGTATCACCAAGGTCCACCTCAACACATGAGGATTTGACTTGACACACAAGTCCTTAGCCTTGTTCAACAAGATTGTACAACATCATCAATTTGACATATCAAAGTATTCACCTGAACACATGAGGAATAACCTTTTACGCTGAAGGCTTAGTCATCCTTTAGTCCAACCCAAGAATTTACTCCAATTTCTTGAGTCCAACTCAAGCTCCCTACCTCAACACATGAGACCCAATCTGGACACAAGATTGGCTTGGAGAATGACTCATGATGTTGTAACTTTAACAAATATTGTATCAATTATTTTGAAATTGTGATCTAATGTGGTTGTTATATGCAATACATTCTAAGAGAGTGATTTTCATCTTGAACCCTCTTAGTGTCACAAAGATATAAAAAAAAAATTATTCCACGATTTTTTAAGAACTGTCCAATGCCATGTTTCACTCTGGAGATTGTGAGAATTTGTTCTTATTAGAGCAATATTGCTTTTATTCTTTATGATAGTTAAAATAGAGAGATACTTTTGATATTCTATATTAGGGTTGTTAAGCTCCTTATAGTATCTTTATTGAACCACAACTTCTCCTTAAATTTAGATGTAATAAAATTTTAAGTATTATCACTATTTTGTAAAGTGGCCTCTTCTTTACTTCCCTAGTGATTTAGCCAAGACTTGGCATATTTATGCCAACCTTGATTGAGTGGTAAGTGTTTTTTATTGGATTTTGAAGAAATATTAGGAACCCTCTTGTCTCCCATGTTATTTATCTTGTTTTAGTACATTACTGTAGTGTATGATTTATCACACATAAGTGCAAAAAACACATACCAAGGGGTGGTGCAGTCTTTGGTAGAAAATAAAAATAAGGAGTAAAATAAATCTAATCTAAACCAACAATAATCATTATCAAGCATGAAACCAAACATAGATTAGAAAAAGACCATCAAAAGAAATGTGCATCATGTAAAAGCATGTGGTTTTTATTATTATATAAAGAATCAAGTGATACATACATACCTTGGTATTTTATGTTGACAGTAGTGGGCCTACATAGTTTATCCAAGTTAAATTTCATTCATTCCAGCCAGGTGTTAGCTGAGAATCCCCTGTGTGGTAAAAGATGAAAGGAGAGTATGATTGCTTTCCCTTTCTAGAAAGGATAGAATCGTGATGGTGATTTTACAAATGGAAGAATGGATATAAAATGTTGACCCTGAGGGATTCTTTTATAGACACAAGTGGTTAAAAAATAAGATCTAGATCCAATGTGTATGCTCTCCATTCCTTTGATTGTTTAGCAGAGATTTTAAGGTTTTGGAAGTTAGATATGTTGTTAATTTCAATCGTGTCAATGTATGTGTCCACTTTTAGCCACTGCTCCCCTTGGGGAAGCATAAAATGATGAATGATAACTGAAATTGCACTTTTGGAACAAGGTCATAGATTTTTGGGCAAAAGGTTCAACCAAAGTCATGCTTTTCGAAGGAAAAAAACCACGACCCTTTAATTATGGTCAGTTTTTTAGTTTGACTTTTAGTTATTTTGGCCATTTGGTCATTTCCTCAGGTCATATGAATTAGATGGGATGGAAAGTGGTGTTAATATTACCAATTATGATGCATAAAGGGCATGCAATTGATGACAAAGTGGGTAAGAAAATTATGGATGTTGACAACTTTCCCCCTTATGTGTGAGGTTAGGAGCTCATCATATGGCTAAAATAAATCCTAAGTCTTTCATACTTTCAAGGGACTAGAAGGGCACCAAGGATGTAATGCCCCTATGTTAATCCCTTGACATATGTGATGTGGTTATTTGTTACTATCATGGCACTAGGTACCTGGACATTGGTAGTTGGACATTATTATTGATATTTGGACATTATTATTATTATTCCATTATAAATAAATAACTAGCTTCAACATGGACAACTAACAAGAATGGGGGGTCATGGATTCCACATGTGAGGGGGTTGGGTTTAAGAGTTGTTGCTCTCACTAACATTACTCCATGTTTCCTATTTTATTTTATTTTATTAGACTAATGAGATCCTATTACACCTATTTGATGCTTTGCATGCACTCATGCGCCCTTACTTGATGGGAATACTCCTTATTTGATGTCAATGGGACCCATCTATCATCTCTCATGTCTTATGCACTCTATTTGTCTATTTTTGTCAACCATGCACTTTATTTTTGTAAACCCCACACTAATTTGAGTAAACTTTAGTTAATGGGAGTGAATTTAGTTGAATTTGAGTTGTCTCCGGTCAATTAGACTAGTTTTGGGTCAATTTGAGTTTCCTTCAGTTCATGGGAATGATTTTAGGAGAATTTGAGTCAGTCGTGGTGAATTCAAGTTGTCTTCAGTGCATGGGAATGATTTTAGGAGAATTGGAATCAATCTTGGTGAATTCAAGTTGTATCCAGTGCATGGGAGTGATTCTAGGGGTAAATTCAAGTCAGTTTTGGTAGATTTGAGTTGCTATAATAAGAACTCAAATTGTCATCTAGTGATTTGGTGAAAACCTTCAGTAAATTTGGGTTGTTTGCCATTAAACCTAAGCTAGCCTCTGTTAGAGGATTCAAATTTCTACGAAGGGATTTGAATTGGAATTCATTATTTTTGCCTGGTTTTTTAGAGTTTCTCTCTCATGAATTTGAATGCGTGGGGATGGATTTGAGTTGTCTTTTACACATAGTTGTTACACCATTTTTGCTTTGCAGGGGAAATTGTAAACCTACGAGGGTGACTAAACACTAATACATTCCAGTGTGGAGATTGGTTATATTTTCTATTGAACACAAAAGTACCTCAAAAACCATTATTTATCTTTTATCTGATCACATGAATCCTAAAGGTGGATGGTGATGTCTTCAGGGACTGTTTTGGTGAAGGGAATCCCATTGCACTATGTAGTTTGGATGCAGAGAAATTAAGTGGCGAGGGATTGTGTTATTTATATTAGGCTGTGGCCTAAGTATTCTCTGTTGATATATGATTTTTAAAGTTCCTTAGCCTGTGGATCCATGACCTCATCTTGTGGGTGACTGTCATGCTGAGAGATTGGTGAGCATGGAAAATCTATGGTTGGGTGGAACATTGTCCTGTTGAAGCTAGTTACGCTATTTAGAAATATATTTATTGTGTTTATTGTTGCATATGTGCCCATGGAGTTTGAGTTTATTTATGTTATTTTATGTTGTATATTCAATTATATTCTTATGTTATATGGCTGATTTAGTAGTGTTAAATTGGCAGCTCGTATATCAGATTTGGTTATGTGTTATAATAGCTAGTAGATGTTATTTTGTTTATGCTTATGGCAGCCAATAGATCTGGTTTTAAGGAAGGTCATGTGGCCATAGATGAAAAATATGGTTTTGATACCATATATGTTTAATTGGATATATATTTGTGTCATAAATATGGTATATTTGGTGTCATAAATATGGGATATTTGGTGACATAAATTTAATTTATTTTAGTATGGTAAATCTAAATGGTTAGTGTTATAAAACTTATTTTTTTGTTAGCATCTTTAGATCTGATTTTATTATGTGGTTTAATGGATACAATGGGCATGATGTCAATGTTTAAATTACATGTGAAAATGTTAATTAGACCTGGTTTGATTCATGTTACAATTACCTTGCATCGCATGTGCATATGGGGAAACGTTTGCATTGGAAGTGTCTCCTTCGTTTAATTGATGATTGTTTTATTTTATTGGATTGTTGGCATGTTGGCCTAGCCTCAAAGAACCTTATTTTGCTACGAATTTGTTGTCCCTAGGAAAGAGCATACTAGTTTTGGTTGGAATTATGAAGAATTTGGTTGCAAGGCGAGCAAGGTCGCGACGGGAAATGGAGAAGAGTAAGTCGAATCTGGGGAATTCAACAGGTTCTGAGAAAACAATAAATATAATGATGAGTTCAGCTAGACTAATAGTCTATTTTTGGGAATGGACATGATTGTAAGTTGGGCCATTAGTGCTTTCATTTCTTTAACGGGATCTATTGGGGTAGTTAGAACAACCAACCGATTGTCAGTTGAGAACTAGTCGATGATTGGAATAAGAATTGTAAGATGTATATAGGGTCCATCCAAGATGTGTGTGGATGACTAATCACTTACGATGGATGAAAAGATAACTATTAGGGACTTTTGATGACTTGTCATTTCAATAGAGAGATCGACATAAAAGAATAAAGAAAGCGTGAGACCATGAGAAAGACAAAGAAAACCCATTCATTGTAAAGAATATTATGAGAGAAGTCTACAAGCTGTGTACGTAGACCAAAAGCGTTCCAAATATTACTCATGCCAGATGAAGAGTGATTTTGTGGTTTTTTCCCGTATGGGTTTCCACATTAAATATATGTGTATTTGATGCATGTATGCATTATGTTTGAATCTTTATGAGTTTGTTGCACTTATATTGTGGAATGTTGACAATAACTATGGTTTAGATGTGTATGTTTTATATATCTTGCATGCATTGGTAGTTATATATATTCTTATATGATGTGAATGTGTCAAAGGATCCACCTTATTTCTTGTTGTGTCGATGATGATCCATCCCTCTGTTTCGATTGAATGACTTGTTAATGTTGAGATGAAGAAATCCCCTTCCATAACTGCAGAAAACTGGTTCTGAAAATCCCCGTAGATATCTCAAGTGATACCTCACTTTCCTCGCAGATGTTGCCGATGGAGTTACACTCTATCGGGCCGATATCTTGGGCTTTGATGGATAGACAAGGAATTTGAACATGGGTCAGTGGAATCGATTCCAACAAATGGTTTCGTTGCTAGGACCCAAACCATAGTGAAGGGACTTGTTTTTATATCCAACGAAACTAGAGATTCAAGATTGGGTGGATTACAGAGCAAGAGAGTTTGCATGAGAAGAAAGTAAAGGATCACAACAGAATATGGAAGAATGGTTACAAAGATATATTTACTTAGATATTCAGGAAATTTTCTTTAGTGAATTCCCCACTATGATGCATGAATGGTTGTCGAATCTAGCAACTCAGACGAAAAATATTCAAGGCAGAGAACCCACTGAGTGGAGTCCTTAGCTAATCCAATGGTTGGAAAGAGTCAGTAATCCTATATCTACGGTTGTCGAATTCTAGGTTGATATCATATTGGATGGATATATTAATGAGATTGCAGTCGATACAATAAGATCATACAGTGAGATAGAAAGAGAGTTATTTCAAGAACCTTGAGGCTATTTCTTGAAATATTTAAAGATATGGATAAAGATGTTGGTATGTGAGAAAGGGATCCTGAGGATGGAGTCCAACGAGTAAGTATTTATGCACGAAGGACCTAGGTGATGTCACAATAAAGGATTGAACAAGATGGACTAGAATGAGTCGAGATGTTCTCTGTCGATAGTGAGAATGAGAAAGAGGGTGATCGCCTAAGGAGTGGAAGAATATTTTGGTCGACGAAGAGAAGAAGGACTATGAAAAGAATAGGGATTTGCAGCATGTCCGAAGGAAGGGATTTCTAGTTAGCACCACACCTCGATGGAGAATCTTGAGATGAAGAGGAAGAATGTTAGCTTATCTCTAAAGAAGAAGAGGAAGCGCCAGATTGAGACCAAGACTACGACATACCCACGACCCCGCATACATCTCCAACAACTAAGGTAAGAACTACAAGTGTATTGAATTGTGGTTTTTTAAATCATAGTAATAGTAATAGTCAAGATATAATTCAAGGAGTTTCTAATAGTGGGACATTTAATTCAAATTCAACAATACCCCAAATAAAAAAAATGTCGGGGAGTGACATAAAGTTACCTTTATTCAATGGGAATGGGTTGGAAGACCCTGAGCAACATTTGTTCCTATGTGAAGTTGTTTGGGTAGTGCGACAGGTCCAAGATGAGGCTATAAAAAGAGCTCAGATGATCATGACCTTTAGGGGTCGTGCTCTTGACTGGTATATAAAATTTTATGTGGTTCCACGGGGGTTCCTCAGAAATCATTGGATCAAATCAGGATTGGACTAATCGAAGAAATCAAGAAACCTAAGTCTGAGTCGAAATGTATCACATAATTAAAATAAATTAAGTGATTTTCGACTCAGTCTGTTTGGGAATTTGATCAAATATTTAAGACACTGATGTCTAAGGTGAGTTTTTAGATGTCGGATGTTCAACTTAAATAATGGTTTATTATGGTGATGCTACCACATATCTGTGTTCTCTTGATGCAACAGAATATTGTATCCCATATTGAAGCTCTTGATCTTGCTATGAAGTTGGAAGCTTCACCAGTTGGAGAAAGAGATAGAGCAGAAATCATAGAGATGGTAGGAGGACAGACATAGGTTGGAGCAAGATGTCGTGCTCGCATGCCATGATTTCTCTGAAGCAGGAATTATGACTGAAATGTTCCCAAAGGATAGATTTTTTCGACTTGGGGAGGTAACTGTCGACCTTTTACAACGAGTTATAGAGTTAGAAACAAAGCTGACTCCCAGTACACCCCCTAAGCTATAGTAAGTGTGATAGAAGGAAGTAACATAAAATATGCAAAATATTAAGGAGGCCAATGCACTTTGTGCCAAAGAATATGCACAGGTTTATCAATGGTGAGAAGTCTTGATGGATGATGCAAAGTTGGAGCAAGTTACTAAGCAGATTCATATCACAAAAGCGATTCTGACTTCAAAATGTTACAATAGTAGGTTGCTAAACTGTGAACACATCAACAAAAACAAACAGAACGTGTTGTAGAGCTCCAGGCCAAAGCAGAGCAGGTTGTAGGAAGCATCTACCCGGTCCATGAGTGGATGCAATAGGTGATGGGAGCAACAATAGTAGGAACTTCAGAACATATCAGTTCTGAACTTGTCGAACAAATGCATAAAGCGAAAGAAGATGTGCAGAGAGAAGCAAAAGGGGTGATGAAGATATGTTAGGAGTTTCAAAGTAAACTTGATGCGACAGATACCTCTAGATAAAGTGGCTCGGGATGAGCCACAAGTGAGTGTTGGGGTCATCTTGACCCTAGGAAAGAGCATACCTGTTTTGTTTAGAATTGTGAAGAATCTGAATGCAAGGCGAGCAAGGTTGCAACGGGAAAATGAGAAGGGTAAATTGAATCTGGGAATTCAACATGTTATGATAAAACAATAAATATAACGATGAGTTAAGCTAGACTAATAATCTATTTTTGGGAACATACATGATTGTAAGTTGCATCATTATTTCTTTTATTAATGTAACGTGATATATTGGGGTAGTTAGAACAACCAAACGATTGTCAGTTAAGAACTAGTCGATGGTTGGAACAATAATTGTAAGATGTATATAGGATCAATCCAAGGTGTGTGCGGATGACTAATGACCGACGATGGATGAAAAAATACCTTTTAGGGACTTTTGTTGACTTGTGATTTCGGTAAATAGGTCGACATAAAAGAATAAAGAAAGCATGAGAGCAAGAGAAAGGCAGAGAAAACCCATTCATTGTAAAGAAGATTCTGAGAGAAGTCTACAAGTTGTGTGTGTAGACCAAAATATTACTCATGCTAGATGAAGAGAGATTTTGTGGTTTTTTCCCATATGGGTTTCCACATTAAATATCTATGTATTCGATGTCTGTATGAATTTCGTTTAAATATTTATGAGTTTGTTGCACTTGTATTGTGGAATGTCAACAATAACTATGTTTTATATGTGTATGTTTTATATATCATGCATGCGTCGACAGTTCTGTATGTTCTTATGTGTTGTGAATGCATCGAAGGATTGACCTTATTTCTTGTTATGTCGACGGTGATCAATCCCTTTGTTTCTTTCAAATGCATTGTTAATGTTGAGATGAATAAATCCCCTTCCATAAGTGTAGAAACTTGGTTTTGGCAGTCCCCATAGATATCTCAGGTGAGACCTCACTTGCCTCACAGGTGTTGCTAATGGAGTTACAGTCTATCGAGCTGATATCTTGGGATTTGTTTGACGGACAATGAATCTGAACCTGGGTTAGTGGAATCGATGCAAACAACATTGCTTAGAATCATCCCTTTCCATATTAGAACTTGGTGTATACGACCCTAGTGGTGTGATTTGGGGTTTGGTACATTACAAAGTTGTATCAGAGCTTAGGTTTCAACTCTGGCTTTTGGTCCTTCTATGAGATTCTAACTCTATGTTTATGCATTTTGAAAGAGGTTTATGGTGTGCTAACATTGACTGATAATCAACACATCGCAACCTCCAATACTTATTATAGCCCATAGTGTGGTTATTAAACTAAAATTTTAACCCTAAACGAAGCAGTGAAGACTAAACATGTCAAAGTTCATATATTAGAGATTAGAGATCAGCTATAGAGATCCGTGATGGATTGGGAGGAAGGACTCATACCTTCTATCCCTGAAGGGGAGTTTGTTGATTTAGGTCCGGGAGGAGGAATATCCATGACAAAAACACCCAAAGGAAGCATTGAGCCCTTGTATTTGGAGAACACGGTAAGAAGTTTGAGGATGGAAGCGAGAACCTACAAAAAAGCCAATAAGCAATTCATTAATACCCAAAGACAAATCATGCAAGGTGTGAAACAATTACAAGATAACTGAATATCATCCCCAAGAAACAATCCATAGACAAGATATCATGAACTCATAAGCAAGCATGGAAGATCCAGATTTATTCAAGAAAACCTCATTATATGCCCTCTTTCGAGAAGAAGAGTTATTCATTAAGAAACTCATAAAGCAACCCAAAAATATCCCTAGTAATACATAGAAGGAAGAGACTCACTCAGAATGTGTTGGTGAGAGAACTAAGAAGGATAAAGCCTCCAACCTTTGATGGAGAAGAAAAGCACGGAGATGATGCAGAAGCTTGGTTGTTGTGCCTTAGAAATTTCTTCCAGTTGCATCAATATTCATCAAACATGGAAGAAAAGGTATCCATCTACCATCTGCAAGGTAAAGCATCTATTTAGTGGGATCAACTAGAAAGCTAAAGGATATTGACGAAGACAAAATCACATGGAAAAAGTTCAAGAAATACTTTCAAAAGGAATACCTCTTAGAGCAGTATTATGAAAATAAGATGTAGGAGTTCTTTGAACTCAAATTGGGCATCATGGCCATGGAAGCCTATGAGAAAAGGTTCCTAGAACTTATGACGTATGTGGAATTGATAAATATGAGAAGGTGAATATTCATAGGTTCATAAGTGGCCTACCATACTTCTACAAGGACAAAATCTAGTATGACTGAACAAATACCCTCAAGGAAGTTGCTTGGAAGGAAATACACTTGTATGATCTGAACAAGAACAAAGCTCCTTATCAAAAGAATTGGAAAGATATTTAATAAATACAAGCATGACTAGAGGAAGAAATGATTCAAGCCTCCCACTTTCAGAAACATTAATCAATAGAGACAACCAGAGAAAAGTAGATACAAAGGCGAAGAACCTTCAAACAAAAGATCAAGCACATGTTGAATGTTGGATCTTTAAATAGAATCACTACTCCAAGTAGTGACCACTTAAGATAAATGGAATTCACAACATTCAAGGAGCCTTAACGGTTGGTGATGTTGGCAGAAATATTCCAAGAATTTATGCATACTTGGATGGAAGACAAGCATATCATCAATCCAGGAAGATGGAGGTAGTAAGTAAGATTGTTAATGTACCTATGGCTATTTTGATTGATTCTAGGGACATCCATAGTTATATTGCACCTAACCTGGTTGAAATACCTTATCTTTTGAAAATTAAACTTAAGACAACAAGCCTAGTACAATTACCTACAAGTACCAAGAAAAAGGTCACAGAAGCAGTAAAGAAGTGTATTTTGGACATGAATGGTTTGAAGACCAATATCTTTGAGACATATCATAGCCCTACAGTTGAAGAAGTGTTTTAGGAAAGGTTGTCAATTGTATGCATCCCATGTGGAAGAGCCAAAAGAAGGAAAATAACCAAAGTCACAAGATTATCCAGTGCTACAAGAGTTTGCAAAGGTATTTCAAGAACTTCCAGGAATTCCTCCTAAGAGAGACATTTATTTATCTATTGATTTGGTTTTCGACATAGTGCCTTCATCTAAATCTCCTAACAGAGTGAGTCCCCTGGAATTGAAATATTTATAGATGCAGTTAGAAAAATTATTGAAGAAAGGTTACATACATCCTAATGTGTCACCTTGGGGAGCTCTTGTGTTGTTTGCGAATAATAAAGATGGAACTTTAAGACTTTGTACATATTACTGAGTGTTGAACAAAGACACAATCTAAAAAAAAAGTATCCCTTTCCAAGGATTGATGACTTATTTGACCAATTGGGAGGAGCCAAGGTATTCTCAAAGATTGATATGAGATTCGGGTATCACTAAGTTAGAATAAAATATGAAGACACCATTCAAGACTAGCTATGGTCATTATGAGTTCACAGTGGTACCTTTTGGATTAACCAATGCACTAGCAACATTCATGTGTTTGATGAATGGGATTTTCAAAAAGTTCTTTGATAAATTTGTGGTTGAATTCTTGGATGACATCCTCATATATTCCAAGATAGAAGAAGAACATGAAGAGCATGTAAGGTTGTTGATGCAAGTACTCCAAGAACATCGGTTGTATGCAAAGCTAAGTAAGTGTTCCTTTTATAAGGGTAGAATTCAATACTTGGGGCACATCATATTGGAAGAAGGTATATCAGTGGATCCTGAAAAAATAAGAGCTATGATGGAATGGAAGACACCAAAGAATGTATTAGAAGTAAGATCTTTTATGGGGTTGGCAGGGTACTACTGAAGATTCATTGAAGGTTTCTTAAATATAACTCATCCCATTACATCTTTGCAGAAGAATGGTGTGAAGTTTGAATGGAATTTCAAGTGTGAAGACAATTTTTAAAGATTCAAGGAGTTGTTTACCAGTGCACTGGTGCTGAGGATTATAGATCATAATCATAAGCATTGTAGTATGTACCAATGCATATAAGCAAAGTATTAGTGGAGTATTAACTCAAAATGTTCATGTGATCAATTAAGAATCCAAAAAGCTAAAAGAACATGAATAAAATTATGCCACGCATGATCTAGATCTCGCAACTATCATTAATTCCTTGAAGATGTGGAGGCATTATTTGATGGGTAAGAAATTTGAGTTAAGGACTGATCACGATGGTTTGAAGTATTTGTTTGAGAAACCTACTCTGAATGCAAGGAAGAGAAGTTGGATGGAATTGCTACGTGGATATGACTTTGATATCAAGTACATCAAAGGTAAGGAAAACAAGGTAGTTGATGCACTGAGTAGGAAGATGCATGTGATGCATGTAGCATCTACTAGTACTGGCACATCAAATTTGAAGGATAGGATCACTGAATCCAATGATACATATGAGAATTACCAATAGGTAAGAGATGGATTAAAACAACATGAAGTTTCTTGGAAGTTTGATAAATACCAACTGGAAGAAAATGGAATCCTCATGCATAAGGACAAAGTTTATGTACCAAACTCTAAAGAAATAGGTAAGATGGTTCTAAATGAGATGCATAATGTACCTTATGTTGGGAATTGAGGTTATCAAAAGACAGTAACAACTATTAGAAAGTAGTACTATTGGCCAGGATTGAAGAATCATGTTGCAGAATACATAGCTAGATGCATGGAATGTCATAAAGTTAATGTAAAGCATCAACATCCAGTTGGGTTGTTGAAGCCCTTACATATACCAAAATGGAAATGGGATGTGGTGTCTACGGACTTCATCACAAAGTTTCCTAAGATAATATCACATCATGATGCCATTATGGTACTGGATAAGTTGACCAAAGAAACTCACTTTATTGCAATGAAAAAAACTCATACAACAACAACATTGTAGACATCTTTATGAGAGAGGTTTCTAGACTGCATGGAGTTCCAAAAGCTATAGTGTCGTATATAGATTCAAAGTTTACAAGTAAATTTTGGAAAGGATTCTTCCATGGTTTTGGTACAAGTCTGAACATGAGTACAACTTACCATCTGTAGATAGAAAGAGTCAATCAGGTTATTGAGTATATGTTAAGAATGTATGTGATGGATCAACCATCCAAGTGGGAGGATTATTTTCACTTAGTAGATTTTTCCTATAATAATGGATACCATGCTTCTCTGAAGATGAGTTTTTTTTAGGAATTGTATGGGAGAAAGTGCAATAATCCTATCACTTGGGACAACCCAGTGGAAATAATCGTCATTGGACTTGAACTTTTTAAGGACATGGAAGATTAGATGATTAAAATAAAAAATATTTTAAAAGCAGCTTAGGACAAACAAAAGAGTTATGTATATAAGAATAAGCATGAAAGGCAGTTAGAAGTAGGAGATCATGTCTTCTTGAAATTCAAACCAAAAAATAGTTCCTTGAACTTGGGAAATGGTTCCAAACTCGCTGCTAGATATTGTGTCCCTTTTGAGATCCTAGCCAGGATAGGACCCGTTGCATATGAGCTTGCATTACCTACTTGTATTAAAGTTCATAATGTTTTCTATGTATCCTTGTTGAAAAAGTATATACCTAACACTAATCATGTGATATATCGGAATGTGATACATGTAATTGATTGACTGTAGTATATTTCATATATCTTGTTGAAAAGTATACCTGATTCTAATCATGCAATAGATTAGAATGTGATTCAAGGTGATTGATTGATTGTATTATATTTCATATATCTCATTGAAAAGTATATACATGATGATAATCATGTGATATATTAGAAAGTGATTCAAAGTGATTGATTGATTGAAGTATAATTTATATATCTTGTTGCAAAAATATACATATATATGATGACTAATCATGTGATTGATTGATTGGAATATGATCAAGTGGAACCAGAAATGATTTTTCGAGTACAACCAATCTGCATATTGGGTAGAAAAATCAAGCTACTCTGAAACTGAGAGATCAAGAAGGTAAAGGTCTAATGGACCCATTATAGACTTGATGATGCTACTTGGGAGTTGGAAGACATTATGAGGGAATCCTACCCTTGTCTTTTTTTAAAATGAATTTTATGTGTAATAAATAAGCATCAAGGACAATGCATTGTTCTAAGGGGGAGGGGATGTAATGCCCTGATGTTAAGCCCCAAACATATGTCACGTGGTTATTTGTTCTTATTGTGGAACTAGGTTCTTGGACATTGGTAGTTGGACATTATCATTATTATTTCATTATTAAATAAAGATGTCATTCCCCGATGTTAAGCCCTGAACATATGTGATGTGGTTATTTGTTATTATTGTGGCATTAGGTTCCTGGACATTGGTAGTTGGACATTATCATGGACATTTGGACATGATTAATCTTATTTCATTATTAAATAAATAATGGGGTGTCATGGATTCCACATGTGGGGGTTGGGGTTTGGATTTGTTTCTCTCCCTAACATTACTCTATGTTTCCTATTTTTATTTTATTGGACCATGGAGATTCTATTACACCTATTTGATGCTTTTTATGCACTCATGCACCCTCACTTGATCAAAATATTCATTTTGATGTCGGTGGGACCCACTCTATCATCTCTCATGTCTTATGTGCCCTACTTGTATATCTTTGTCAACCATGCACTTGATATTTATAAAACCCACACTAATTCGATTCAACTCCAGTTAATGGGAGTAAATTTAGGTGAATTCAAGTTGTCTTTAGTTATTTTGAGTTATTTTGAGTCAATTCAAGTTGTCTTCAGTCAGTTAGAGCTATTTTGGGTCAATTCGAGTTGTCTTCAGTCAGTTAGAGTGATTTTGGGTCAATTCGAGTTGTCTTCGGTTAGATAGAGTAACTTTAGGTAAATTTTAGTTTTCTTCAGTGCATGGGAGTGATTTTAGCGGAATTCGAGTAATTCTTGGTAAATTTGAGTTGCCTTCAGTGCATTGGAGTGATTTTAGGGGAATTTGAGTTAGTCTTGTTGGATTTGAGTTGTCTTTAGTGCATGGGAGTGATTTTAGGGGAATTGGAGTCAGTCTTGGTGAATCTGAGTTGTCTCTGGTCCATTTGAGTGATTCTAGGGGTAAATTCAAGTTAGTTTTGGTAGATTCCAGTTTCTCTCATGAGAACTCAAATGGTCATCCAATGATTTAGTAAAAAACCTCAGTAAATTCATGTTACTTTCCAATGAACCTAAGCTATCCTCTGCCAGAGGATTCAAATTATTATGAAGGGATTTGAAGTGACATTCATTCATTTCACCTCATTTTCCAAAGTTGCTCTCTCATGAATTCGAATGCCTAGGGATGGATTCAAGTTGTCTTTTACACATAGTTGTTACATCCTTTTTGTTTTGTAGGGAAAATTGTAGACCCATGAGGGTGACTAGACATTGATCTATTCAAGTATAAAGACTAGTTAGATTTTATATTGAATATAGAAGTACCTAAAAGACCATTATTTGTCTCTATTCTGGTCATGTGAATCATGAAGGTGGATGGTGATGTCCCAAGGGATTGTTTTGATGAAGGGAATCCTATTGCATTAGGTAGTGTGGATGTAGAGAAATTACGTGGCGAGGGATTGTGTTTGGTTTCTCAGGTTGTGTCCTATGTATTCTCCATTGATATATGATTTTGAGATTTCCTCAGGATGTGGATCCATGACCTCAACTTAGGGGTGGCTGTCATGATAATATATTGATGAGCATGGAAGATCTATGGATGGGTGGAACGTTGTCATGTTGAAGCTAGTTGTGCTATTCAGAGATAAGTATTATATTCGACAAATATTTCCTATTTTTATTGTTGCATATGTGCCTATGGAGGATGAGTTTATATTTGTCATTTTATGTTGTATATTTGATTTTATTCTTATGTTATATGGTTGATTTATTAGTGTTAAATTGGCAGCTTGTAGAGCAGATTCGTTTATGTGTTATAACATCTAGTAGATACTATTTTGTTTATGTTTTATGGAATCCAATAGATCTAGTTTTTAGGCATGTCATGTGGCCATAGATGGAAGCTCCAGATCCGACATTGTACATGTTTAATTGGATGTATATTAGTGTCATATCTAATATATTTGGTGTTGTAAATCTGATTTATTTTAGTATTGTAAATATGAATGGTTTAGTGTCGTAAAACTGATTTTTTTGTTCGCATCTGTAGATCATATTTTATTATGTGTTTTAATGGTTGCAATAGGTGTGATGTTGATGTTTAAATTACATGTGAAAAGGTTAATTAGAATTAGTTTCATTCATGTTACAATTACCTTGCATTGCATGTGCATTTGGGGAAAAGTTTTCATTGGAATTTTTGTCTTCCTTTATTTTATTGGCATGTTGGTATAGCTTTAGAGTGCCTTATTCTGCTATGCATTGCTTAGAATCAACCCTTTCCCTATTAGAATCACAATGTAGCCAACCCTGGTGGTGTAATTTGGGGTTTGGTACACTACAAAGGACAATATACAAGGGACTGTGGAGGCCCATACCCATAGACAAAGCACTCAAAGAGGTAAGGTGTACATAATCTCAAAACGAGCATGGCATCCCCATGCTCATATCGACATTTGAATATAATATGGAATACATACCAAGAGGGGTTTGATAAATATATAAATTTTATGTACAATACATCATGAAGGTCAAAGAGGGACCCAATCCAAGTACACAATCATTATCCGACCATGTATAATATAACGAACATGAGTAGGAACAATGGAATCCCCAACATAATGTTCAATTGTAGTACTTGAAGCCCTTTTGAAACTAGAGGGGCCCAATATATGGAAGGAGTAAATAGTGATATATATTTTCACATGTAACTCAAACTGATGAAAGGCTAAGTCAAACAAGTCTAGGGAATTGCAACTGAAATTGGATCATTGTTTCCAGCATAGCCTAGACACTACAAGAAGCATGTGACTAAAGTGATTCCAAAATATACTTATGAAATGGATGGAATTAGGGATGTTTGGGGTGTTCAACCAAAATAGATAAAGGAAAAACCATACTATATGATTCTCAATGGTGTGATAATGGCTGGAACCGAGCACATGAGAACCAACCAATCAAACAAGAACTAAGGTCTCCCCATAGTAAATACAAGGGAACACATCAATGATGGTGTTATAACTAGATCTTGTTCTTAGTTTATCTGTTCTTTTTGTCCTAATTTTCAACCGTTGGTTTAAAATGATTTTACATTTTATGTTGATTTTAAGAATTTTTGACAATCAACAATTTTGGTTGGATTTAATGCTTTTAATGGTTGAATTATTTCACTATTTTAGTTTTAATATTTGTATTTTGGGATTATTAGTTAATATTTACATCTTTAAGCTTTCAAAAACTTATAATCAAATTTTATTCCAAGTTTTGATTTATAATCTAACCCTCATTTTTCAGTCCTTTGTCAAATATTTTCATGAGGAGATTCTTGTAGCAGCTATGTTTTTCCTGTTTTTGTCATTGTCATTGGGAGAGGATTACGAGCATATGGAAACAAAATCAGGAAAAAAAATAGGTTTTTTCCCAAAACTAAATCATTCACAAAAACCTCTCTCAGTTTTGCAACAGCTGTTATCATTTGAGATATTCGAATTTATCTTTGTGGCCTATTTTCAGGGTTTGAATTATTTAATAATTTCTTGTTTTAGTCACAAATTTCCAACACGTATTTCGATCAAATGAAGGGGAATTTTGAAAAACAAAGATTTTTTTTTGTTAATAACATACTCATTTAAAAAAACCTCTCTCGGGTTTTACACAGGTGTCCCGGATCGAGAGATATGAAGGCGTCTTTGAGACCCAAATTTTCAGAAATTCGCCAAATTTCCCCAAATCCGATTTGCTATTTTTGGGTTAATTGTCTTTAAAGATTTTGAGTTATCATGTAAATGATTTATGTAACTGTTTCAAATTTTGACCTAGAAGGTATTTATGGAACTAATTTACTTTTGTAATGATAAAAGGAAGACAAACATACAGTTTGGGGGGGATTTTTCACTCAAGGAGAGGTTTTTGGAGCTTTGATTTCTCAAGCTAGCATTTATAACTCTTATGTAAGTGGATGACTGTTATTGATTATATATAAACTGATAATCCCTTTTACCTGTCATGCTTTTTCATTTCTGATCTGGTTGATTGCTCAGTCTACAATTTCATTTCCTGTTTAAAGGTTTATTCATGTAAATGCTTGTAGCCTGTGGGTGGAATTGGTATTTCATGTGTAATGTTTATAGCTTATTGGGATGTGTTTGATCCCCAGTTTATCTAACTTGCATGCTTCACTTCTGTATTAGCTTGTGGATGTTTATTTCCTCCTTGATAATGAATTTTTTTAAACCAAAACCCTAAAAACCTATTTTACTTAATTTTATTTTATGAGATTGTGTTGGCTTGTTCTTTAGTAGTCTAAGAACAATTTTTGGCTCTAACATCTTTGGCGTCATTGCCAAGGACGAAGCTGAAGTATATCTTCCCTGGGATATCATTATTCATCTGATTTTAAGAGGTGAACAAAGTCAGAAAATATTTTAGACTACAATTTTTCACCGGCGACTCCACGATTAAAGATTCCACTGCAAGGATAATTTTGTTGACAAAAAAATGAAGAATCCAAATGGAAATACTAGGTATCAACTTGTTACTTTCCTCCATGAGGTTTTTATCTTATTCATCAGTTCTTTCCAGTATTTCCCATTGCATGTCAAAAGAATTATTTTTTGTTTGGTTTATTCCGATGATCATAAACCTTCAAGTACAGATCCCTCTTTGGAAGAAGAAAATATGCATTCTTCTTGTTTTATTGATGTTGATCCTATTCCTTCATTTGAAATACATGTGCAGCATGATATACATATACCCATATCTCTTGAAGCTGATTATTCTGGTCATCTTGTAGAGAATAAAGCTAATCTATTTCCTTCTACCATCACCGCTGAAACTTGTGAACATCTTGTTGAACCTCATTTTCAACTCACAGATTTTCAATCTAGACTCAGACAGAAGATGTTTAAACCTCTTAGGCTACCATCTCTCTTACATCCTTACCCTTCCTACTTTGTTGAATATCTTCCCCATTTTACTGGAAAAGACCATATTACAACAGAGAAGCATTTAGAATATTTTCATAATTTCATTGATAATTTTGAAATCGTGCATGAGGATGTTGTCATGAGGTTATTTTCGAAATCCTTTGTTGGAGATGCTGGGTTTTGGTTCCGAAATTTAAAATCTAATTCAATTGGATCATGGGAAGAGTTACATGATGTCTTTTTGAAGTATTGGGGTAAGAATAAATCTTATGATCAATTTCTTTCTGAATTTTATAGTTTGAAAAGGGAGAATGATGAGCAAATTACTAAATTTAATTGGAGGTTTCAAAGTTTTTATATCAGTATGCCTACGGAGATCAGACCTTCGGAAAAACTTGCTATGGTATATTGTGTTATGGCTCAACATTCAAATCTTGTCTTTTTCTTGTTAGAAATGAAATCATCATCTTTAAGACAATTATTTGACGATGCAAAAGGAGTGGAGGAGAACATCTGAGCTTGCAAAATGCTTCGAGATCAGGATCATGTTGAAGATATACAAGCTTATGAACAGGAAGAAGAACGTATGTATCATTCAGATTTAAGACAGTTTTCTTCGTCAATTTCAGATTTTCATGTGAACAAGGATATAAATGACGCTTGTGTTGATTCTTCATATCAGTTTGCTGACTTTTTCGATGATAATATACTTTCAATGGATTACAGTAGAAATTTCCTAGTTCCTGCTATGAGATTATCATGTTATGAAGAAGAAGTTGCTGCTCTTCAACCTCTTACTATTGATATAAGAAATAAGCTTACATTCTTGACTTATGGTCACTTTCAGAATTCTATTTGTTCAAGTTTTGATCAAGGGTTTTATTTAAAGGTCGAGAAGCAGTTTGAAGATCCCTTGGTTTCCATTCTTGAGCCAAAGTTTAAAAAGAACAACAATAGAGAGGAAGAGAATGCTTCACTTTAAATCAGAAATTTCATGATCCCGTGGCTTCTTGGATGGAGTTGTATTTTTCAAAGGTTTCTAATGCTCCATCTTTTGGCATACTTCATATTTCCAGTCATAAGTATCAGCTGCCTACAGGATCTTTATTGCATTTATCACATCTTTTGTGGGTTTTCTCAAACAGTAGCATGCATGGAATTATGATTCTCAGTCAAATGGTTTCTTGGCTTCATTGGAAGTATGATTACACTTGATTGGGTCATTTCCTCTTATTAGAAGTAGGAGTAAATAGCAGAATAAGCTCGCTATACGAGCATGCAGATTATTTTCAGTATGTTGGTTTGTAGCAGTATTTTACCATTTCAGAGGTATGTGTTTAGAGTTTGAGAAAGTTGCAGAGATTTGGTAAATGACTCCATCACCTAATGAATAAGGCACAAGGTCTACAGGTTCCTAAAGCCTCAGAAGGAGGACTTCATCCCGCAGCAAGAGCCAAATGTTATAACTAGATCTTGTTCTTAGTTTATCTGTTCTTTTTGTCCTAATTTTCAACCGTTGGTTTAAAATGATTTTACATTTTATGTTGATTTTAAGAATTTTTGACAATCAACTATTTTGGTTGGATTTAATGCTTTTAATGGTTGAATTATTTCATTATTTTTGTTTTAAGGTTTGTCTTTTGGGCTTATTAGTTAATATGTACATCTTTAAGCTTTCAAAAAATTATAATAAAAGTTTGTTCCAAGTTTTTATTTATAATCTAACCCTCATTTTTTAGTCCTTTGTCAAATATTTTCATGAGGAGATTCCTGTAGCAGCTCTGTTTTTCATGTTTTTGTCATTGTCATTGGGAGCAGATTACGAGGAGATGAAAACGAATTCTGGAAAACCAAAAGAATTTTTTGTCCACAACTGAATCATTCACAAAGACCTCTCTCAGTTTTGCAACAACTGTTATCATTTGAGAGATTCGAATTCATCTTTGTGGCCTATTTTCAGGGTTTGAATTATTTAACAATTTCATGTTTTAGTCACAAATTTACAGCATGTATTCCAATCAACTTAAGGGGAATTGTGAAAAACCAAGAGAGGTTTTTTTTAGTAACATAATCATTTAAACAAACCTCTCTCAATTTTTACACAGGTGTCCCAGATCGAGAGATATGAAGGCATCTTTGAGACCCAAATTTTCAGAAATTCGCCAAATTTCCCCAAATCCGATTTGCTATTTTTGCGTTAATTGTCTTTAAAGATTTTGAGTTATCATGTAACTAATTGATGTAATTGTTTCAAATTTTGACCTAGAAGGTAGTTATGGAACTAATTTACTTTTGTAATGATAAAAGGAATACAAACATATAGTTTTGAGGGGGATTTTTCACTCAAGAAGAGGCTTTTGGAGCTTTGATTTCTTAAGCTAGCATTTATAACTCTTATGTAAGTGGATGACTGTTATTGATTATATATAAACTAATAAGACCTTTTACCTGTCATGTTTTTTCATTTATGATCTAGTTGATTGCTCAGTCTACAATTTCATTTCATGTTTAAAGGTTTATTCATGCAAATGCTTGTAGCCTGTGGGTGGAATTGGTATTTCATGTGTAATGTTTATGGCTTATTGGGATGTGTTTGATCCCCAATTTATCTAACTTGCATGATTCAGTTATGTATTAGATTTTGGATGTTTATTTCCTCCTTGCTGATGAATTTTTTTAAACCAAAACCCTAAAAACCTATTTTACTTAATTTTATTTTATGAGATTGTGTTGGCTTGTTCTTTAGTAGTCTGAGAACAATTTCTGGCAATAACAGATGGTTATAGGAGTAAGGTACAAAATACCTCTAGGTCTATCCTCTGGAATGGGGGTGTTGATGTTAATTGAGGGAGACCCACTAACAACAAGTAATGAGGTTTCATTATAGGCATCATGAGGGATATCATTGGATGATAAAGAGAAATGGGACTGAGACACTTAAGGGGGATATAGGGGACATGAAGTGGGGGACCCGTACTTCCTTTATTCAAAGACTGAAGTCATGGTTGACTCATAAGCATGTTCGAAACTCATGATAATATCAGGAGAGGGACACAAGGAGGTATAACTAGGGGACATAACTGCAATGGGGATACTCACGGAAGGATAATGAAGGCACTAAGGTAAACTCTAAGGGAGGATAGTATTATTAGTATTTAATGGGTGATACATTGTGGAATGATTTAAATAAATGCGACCAGGTATGCTTCCATAAGAGATCATATACAATTTCTAATAGTGTTAAGGAGCATTGTATTAAATGGTTTTCGAGGTTCGTGGGTACTTGAGAGAAAAGTGTGGAATGAAAGGATATAGATGTCCAATGAAAAACCAAGTGAATCAACAAATTGAGTGATTAAAAATGGAAGCAACACAGAGTAGGACACTAATGGTAACCTCCATTATAAAATATGAACAATGGAAAAATAATGTAACTTTTATAATATGGATGAAGCGGTGGGATTATCAACAAGTAACACCAAACATCAAAATGCCACAAGTACGAGTATGGTGGTAGGATAATTAGTGATAATGAAAAAGCATATGCGACTAATTTCAGGACCAAAAATTAGATGGACTCCTAATCCTAGGGCGTTTGAAACACCATGAGCACCCGATGAGAAAGGGGGTATTGCTAAATGACACCCATGTAAAGGAGGCTCTACTACAGGGAAAGTACTAATGAAAAGGTGGTTGGGCTAGGCCACTTAACTAAATAAAGGGGTTACAATGGGAAAATATGGGATCAAACATGGTTGATGCATATGATGTTTTGTAGAGGAAAACCACCTATCATTAGTTTTAAAAAATATACGATGGTCAAATAAATGGTTTTGTGGAAATATAGGCATGTACACATGGAAACAAGACCAAAGCATAATAGCGCATTTGGAAATAGAACCAATTGTACAAGAAACATATAACATAGTGGAAAGGACTAAATTACATGCATGCATGGAAAACAAGGAAACAAGAGATTCTCTGAAATAATGTTAATCACATGAAACTAATCATAGAATAAAAAAGAGCACAAAACTAGGATTCCAATGGTGTGAATGGTGGTTGTATGAGCCCGTACAAGCTGAAATAAAATTGTGCCTCAATAACTATAAAATGGGTGGGACCCATAACCCTAGGTGTCATTTTCACGGTTCACCATTAAGGAGCTTGTGGAATCCAGATCTTTAGGCATTGATTTCTCCCATTTCATCCATAATATTTGGATTATGTGATGTGCATATAAGTGGCCTCTCCCTAATCTTCATTTCATGGATTTATTATTCTTGATTTGGCCTCCAAGGAACTATGGGTAACCCCATAGCGTTTCGACTATGGGGAACACTTCTCAGGGATTTTCCCATGACTCTGGTCATGGGAAAATACCAAACAAGAGTGAATGGATCACACTTGGATCAAGAATAAGCATTACTTTAGGTCGTGCTTAGTTGGAGGAAAAGTCACACTTTCCATCCAACTAGGTGCAACTGGGGTTTCCCTCTTCATGGAGAAAAGAGTGTCTGCCTTCACATTTTTTATGGAAAATGTAAGTTTTAAACCTATGCAGAGAAGAAAATCATACATATTCTTTAAAGAAAAATAAATTTTACACCACAACATTCACACATAAAACACATATATTTACCCTAGAAACTCTTAACCAAGAAAACCAACAAACCTTAGAGCCAAACCTCCTATTTTCGTATATCATTATGAATAACTCATAATACAAAATAGGTATTCTGTAGCCTCCAATTCTCTAATATGTTAACCCAGATTAGAAAATAGACCCCAATCACTTAATTGAGATTAAATTACATATTTTTAGAAAATTCCCAAAATAGCCAAAAACAACCCAAATCCGAACGAAAAAAGCCTACCGACCTGTTTCTGTGAAGGTGTCGACAAGGATCATCAGCCGCATCATTGAAAAGCGCAACTCCCACACACACATTCCAAGAATATAACATATATCCAACATAAAAATTGCTTGTTACTGCCAAAACTTTGATGCAGGATGAGGGTTAGCTAGAAGAAGAAGACATATCTAGGCTCATGGGATCCATAGTGTTGATTCCATGGTGAGGGATAGTCTTTCCAAGTATGGGTTGCTCAAGTTCCTTGAGAAATTGTTGATGAGGTTGGAAAGGATATTGCTCACCAAGATAATTAAGTGTTGGGAGCTTGATGTTGGGGCCTTCATTGTACAAGGTGAGCAGAATGAGCTTACCCTTCCAGACATATACTATACGGGTTGAAACCCAAATCTAGAAGGCATATGTAATACTCAACCCATGAAATTATGAGATATAAGAATGGGGTACATGTACATATTGTCCAACCACTGTAGGGATAATGTGTGATTACATGGTTCATCCATCATTCTAACAAAAATAGAAAGCACGGGGACACGAGGAGTGACTACATGTGTCATACAAGTACTGGGGTTGAGTAGGACCCATAAGATATCGGGTGTTTAGAAGATGATTAATGAACAAGTTTTGGGTGGAACCTAATTTGGGTGGGCTCGGATATTCTTGATAGTGCTATGTCAAAAACTTAACCATTGTAACTAGTAGGGAGGTGATTTTGGGTTTGGTACTTTAATTTGCGCTTTATTCTTCGAGTAGGTGTCGACACTGAGGCCCCATGTTTATATCCAATATTGTGGGCCAATGGAGCCTTAGATGCAATGATTGAGGGCGATGATGATACAAAGTGGAGGTAGTGTTGTAGGCAACACCTTTGGCCGAGGAATTTTTTGCATAGCAGCACCATCTACCAGTAGTGATTGAGGACTACATGTATGATGGGATGGACTTATGGGGATACCTAGAGATACCACACCCACTAGGCCATTCATGGGCACTAGATGGTATGTTTGATTATGCATTACAATTATTTCATTCATGCTTACATACTAGCATAGATGGTAATTATATTGATGTATGTGATACATGGTACTAATTACTTGTATCATTTGTGTAGATGTGGGACTACTATCTATAGCATGATTTCATCGACGACGAAGGAGGGTTGAGGGGGTCAATCTTTCCCCCCAAGAACAGTGATAATGATGAGGTGTTGAGGCCATCTTGGAGGGGCTTCATCATGATATTAACTAGTTTATAGAGGGAATAACTTGGGATGGGTTGTATTATCTTGATGACGAGTTAATTGTTGTATTTTATTGGGAACCACCTAAGTGGAACTCCACCATGAGGTGGCTATATGTGGAAACCTAGGGTATTTGTTACATGATGTGGGGAAATGTTCCCTACATGGTTGAGGAGGAGAAGGATAGCGAGGATGAGCATGACTCCGATTAATTGACTCATGATGACGATGATGATGAGTAGACAATTTTGTATAATTTATCCCATGCTATGGACTTAATATTTTTAACTTATGTATCATATATTTTTATTGAGCAGTGGGCTCATGGATCTAAACACTTATGGTTTTGGATGCATGCTTATATATTTACATATGCACAGGGATGCAACTTCATATACACGATCCTTATGTTATTATGTGATGTAGTGTAATTTTTTGTGTACATATGGACCACTTTATGATCATGATGTGATATGATGTGCACATGCATGATTTATTTCCTTTTTATTGATGATTAATATGCCAATATCGGAATTTTTTTTACAGTATGATCCACAAAACTATTGACACTCCTAGGTATATGAATGAATGTAATGAATTCAAAATGTCTAACCATTTGTCTAGCTCACAAATAATTTCTAAGAAGGAAAGGATCGTAGGGCCCGATAACAATTATTCAACTATGTGATAAGCAATTGGGAATCAAGATAAACATGAAGGTGGCAAATGTGCACATTGAGATAATCAACCATGAGGCCAATACACACTCCACTAATATAAACGATAGAATATGATCACGAGTAATATGTGACCCAAGCTATCGAGGTAATATTTGGAGAATATCTACTTGTGATGTCAGCATAATTGACATAACATAGGTGATGACAATCCATATGAGAAGGACAAGAAAACAAACCATAAGGCTCATCTTGTAAAGGGGAATATAAAATAACTATAAGTAAGATCATTAACGGTCGGTCTCAGGGATAGTATTTCTTGAGATATAACCCATTGTGGAAATTCTTCAGGAGTTGGCAATTTAAATTAGCTAGGATGTATGCCCCCTTATTGAGACAATGCTTGGCGATGTAGGGGCCATTCCACAAAGACTTGACCTTTTCTTAACCCGTTTATCATGGGTTTGGTTGTAAACAAGGACAAGATTGCCTTCACAGGATGAGCGTTGGTGGATGCTATTGTCATAATGGGTTTTCAAATAATGTTTTGCAACCTCAATGTTCTACAAATTAGCACAATGATCCTCATCTACTTTCTCTAGGGCGATCAAATGTTTCTATAGAGATGAGGTGTTCAACAAAAGTTCAACAACAAGGTGTAAAGATGGAATTTGACACTCAATAGGTAATATAGACTCAAATACATGAACACGATGGAATGGGGTAAAATTAGTTGCATTTTTGGTGGACATTTGATACACCCATAGGCTAGGGAAGAGTATATGATTCTAGTTGGACTTATGCTTATCCACTATCTATAGGAACATGGTTTTGAGGACCTTATTAAGAACCTCAACTTGGACATTTCCCTAAGGGTAGTAGGTGAAAGAACAGTGGTGCTCAAATTTCAATTGGTAAGATAAATCCTTCCACATAACATGTTCAAAGTTAGTACCTTGATCAAACACCAATTTTTTTAGGACACCGAATTGAGTGATTACATGGTTAGAGAAAAAGTGAGTTGTGGTAGCCCCGATGTTATTATATGTCAGAATTACTCAATCCCATTTATTGAAATAGTCAACAACCACTATGATATAATGATGTCCACTGAACAATGTTGGTTTTTATTCCATTAAGTCAATGGCCCACTTACAAAATGGACCAATGGTGATGACTATATATAAGGGAGCAGGAGGTGGTCTCACGAGCAAAGAGCTAGAAATTTTGACAATGTTTCACTACCTCTATGCATTAAAAAAATAAGGTAGGATGAAAATAACCAATGTGGGTGATATTTTGGGTAGTGGACATCCTAGAAAGGTGACCACCACAAGCACCACTATGGAATTCATTCAAGACCCGTTCGGCCTTTTCGAAAGTGAGACATCAACGTAAGATAGTGCCAAATCCTCTTTGATGTAGAACATTATCAATGAGAAGGTATTGGAATACCTAGTGATGAATATTATGATGATCATCATGAGAGAGGTGAGGACTGAATTTATGAGTGTGTGGGTAAGCAAGGATGTCCATATACCAAGGATCATGCAAAGAAAAGGTGAACAAATTTTAATTAGGAAGGTCGTCATTAATAAGGGGATAATTGGTGTTGGATGGTAAATATGAAATGAACTCTGGCAAGGAAAAAGCATTTTTACTCTTGGGGGTCATGAAGTTGAGGTCATATTTTTTAAGGATAACAATTGACTTAGTGGCATTACCTTGAATAAGGCATTGGTTCAAGATATACACCATGGGATTCAAATTTGCAATGACTTTGGCTTTTCTCATAAGGATGTATTGATGGATATTCTTAACCAAATAATGATGCCTAAGGCTAGCTTCTCCTAATGGTTATACAATATTAAGGGTCCAAATAGGTTGTTACCAACATAGTAGATTACACGTTTCTGGCAATCAACATCTTCTTAAAACAACACTCCAACAATAGCATAAAGGGATGTTGATATGTAAAGGATGAAATATTTATAAAAGACAAAGGGGATGATAAAGGAATCCAAAGTAAGAGCACGTTTAATGGCATCAAAAGAATATTAAGCTTGCTTTTCCAATACAAATGGAATGTTAGAATGAAGTAAATGAAAAAATACATGAACTCTCATGGCATAATCTCGAATAAAGTGGCATAAGAAGTTTGTCTTTCCTTGAAGACTTTGCAATTGGCACAAATTATTAAGACATGGTATTTTAATGATGGCTTGAACCTTCAGAGGATAAATGATGATCCATTTTTTAGAAATAATAGACCCTTACAATTAGTTGGCATGAAAATAAAATACACGCTTAAGTGGGTTCAAGCGAATGTTTTATCTGTGACACCTAAGGAAAACCTTGCATAGATCTTCCATGTGCCACAAGAATTTCTTAGAACGAGTTGTGAGGTCATCTAAGTATGTTAGGATAATATCAACCGTATCATGAAAGAAACATGACATATCTCAATGGAAAGTGGCACTAGCAATATTGAGTCTGAAAGGCATGACTCGATATAAAAACATTCCCCAAGGTATGATGAATGAATTTTTAGATTACTCTTGAGGTCAAATTTGGATATAGTTATACCATGAGAAACCACCCATAAAGGATAGAAACTCATGCCTGGTGCAAGAATCGATAATTTATGACAAGATTTGTTCAAATTGTGGAAGTCAGTTCACTCAATGCGGACAAAGATTGTTTCCCTAGTCTACATGGGGAAGATATAGAACAAAATACTTACAACAATGCATCCTCTCCCTAGATTTCCAAACTACTTGAATTTAAAGCTTCCTTACCTCGCAATGAAGGTGATCCTTGTCTTCTGAATTTTCTTACGATCAGTTGTACCTACAAAAGAACGTAAAGAACAAGATACAAAAGTGAAAGTAACAATATAATTCAACCATATATGCTAATGATTAAGGAGAAAATCAATGAACAACTCACATCAACATAAATTATTCATCGAAAAGGGGAACATATTTGTATTAACAGAAAAATAGAATAAAACAAAAACCAAAGCCTTGATGTTGAATACTTGTTCTTACAATGTCTTTGACTCACTTTCACACACTCTACAAACTCTAAAAATCTCACTCACAAGACTATACTCTTTGCATCATATACCAGTAATGATTCTAGCAGCATAAAGGTGATCTCTTGATCCTCTCCTATCATGATCCATGAAGCTTGTATATATAAGCCAAAGAGGGGCCAAAGGGGTTGATATTCTTTGGGAGGAAGGTTAGGGGTCATCCCTAGAGGTTAGGGGCATGAATTACACCTATTCCAAGCAGATGGGAAAATCCTCCATGATGAATTTCATCTAGAAGGTTCTCAAAATCTCTTGTTTTTGTCATTTTAACAGTGTTGATGCTCCTTTCCTACTAGCAGAAGGCGTCAGAGAAGATCGATGCTCCTTGTCCATACAAAACAAGTGTCACTGTTATGCAACCAAGTCCTAGAAATATCATAAAAAGAGCAAAAATAAACAATAAGAGAGTAAATCACTCCTTAATAATGAAGAATAGAGATAAATAACAATCATCTTCGAGGGAGGAACCTCTTTACACAATGTACTGTGTACCCAAGACAAGACAATATACAATGCTTACTCAAATGAAAATATATCCTTCCTATATATAGGAGACAAAGGTGTACCATAACAACTAATAAACCCTATCCTACATCAATAATATGTAATACACCACCATATAGGGGGTAAAGCGCCACACTATAGAGGTAACTATGCCCAACATTTAGGGCTTAACAATCACCGACACTTCTTGTCATTGGGAAAAAAGTGTCGAGTAGGGATAACACTCTATGTCAAAAGACAGAGTGCACCTGGCCTCCTAGAATTGAGCAAAAAGATCCTCCAAAATATGTTTTAGCCAAGGGAATTCATGGGATTGAGCATAGTGACAAATTTTGGGTGTAACGGTATGCCCCCCAAATTATAAATCTAGACGTATGTGATAAGTGAAATACTTTGCTAGATATGATATGGAATCAGAGACAAAAGAGTGGTGAGCGAAGACTTTACACAGTACCAATTACAAACTATCTGACTCAAATCATGGTTGTTGACCAATACACTACAGATCCATGTATAATAACCAAATCATGGCTACCAATAATACACTGCAGATATGTGATCAATAAGACTCAAATCGAGACATAGCTATGAAATATACATTGTATATCTATGTCATCCTAACTCAAACTTGAGCATAGCCATCAGACATACAATGTGGATCCATGCAATGACTCAAACATAATCCATTGCAACCTAAGGATATGAACATATTCAAGTGAATACCTAACCACTCATGGTCTTCATTCCAATCCCAAATAGTACGATTGTATCCATGTGAATAGATGACATGATGTCGAATATGGTAGAAACCACTTGATTACCGGTCATTGATGTATACCATTAACAAGTGCGAGGGAAAACACAATTGATGTCAATGACTCCCAAGGTACCCTAGTACATTCCTCCGAATGTGAATGAATGAGTTGAAGTCGAACAATCAGCAAAATATTTAAATCAAAATCCAATGATGGAAACCCACTATCGAAAGTGAGGAAACCTGTCATTGAGGCATGCAAGCTTCAAGGAAATTGATTGGTTTCTAAGACTAATTCCCAGATGATGTGTTGGTGTCAACGGGAATAGACTTGTCGAAGGAGGTTCGTGATGTTTCCCCCATCATCGACATGAAACTTGGAACAAAAGTGATTTTGAAAATGGAACAACCATGAGACTGACACATATATGGCGAACTCAAAGGAAGTGAAGGTAAATACAGAGGTAGGTTGTGATAAATACTCCACTTGAACATTGAATGACACGACAAGCGACTTGGAAACATTGACTCTATCCAGGAAGAGACCAGACATAATGCAAGGGTAGGATGATGCATTCTTTGAATTGACTCAAAGGAGTTAAATGACTCATAAAAGTGGATCGACTCGATGACAAGCTGAATACCCAACTTTTAGAATGAAATGCAGACATGTGCCATGTTCAAGGGTGAATAGAAGTTGTCATTAATACAAATGAAAAATGTCTCCCCATCCTCTTAATTTCCCCATCACGATGGATGAGAACCTCTTTTCTTTTTAACGAGCTTGAAAATTCTAAAAAATGGTCGATGTAGATCATCAAATGATGAGTCCAACCTCATATGTTTTATGAAACTGAGAAAGGAGGGGTTCATTCCCAGAAAATGGTCCTTCGTTGCTTAATTTTACGAGTCTGAAGAAGGTAAACTTAGTTGTTGTTTCATGTTTAGAGAGTCTGAAATGAATAAGAAGACTCCAAAGATGGAATTCTTCATAAATTTAGTCCCTGAGGTCCAAAAATGTATAAACTGATACCTAGGAGAACTCTTCTAGTTATGATTAACTAGAGTATACATTTTTTCGTAATTGAGGCTAAATGGTCTGAAAAATAGGTAAAGTATCACTCGATATACGACCTTTCAAATACATTTACAAGCATGAAAGAGTCAAGTTTTTTTGGTGATCTTTTCCTATTTAGAGAGTCTGAAAAGAGATTAAAGACGACTCTGGGGGGTTCCTTTTTCGTATTAAATTTTACAAGCTCGTGTTAAATTTGAGAACCATATATCTACATGCCAATATGAGATCTATTGGAAAGGAATTATGCAGTGGAATAATTTAGATCAATATACACTAGGCAAAGAATTCATGCCACAAATTTCATATAAATCAGACAAGAATTGCTCAGATAATCATAACATTAATATTCATTAATTAATCAGTAATAAAATAGTGGTACAATAAATAAAATTCAATTGCTAAAGATAGGATTCGAATCTACCAACTAATATTGATTGTTTAGCTAACTCGGTGTGGAAAAATCACAGCAAGAGCTCACTAGTCTAACTCCGGATGACTAAATCATTCTACAATCAGTTAACTAATGATGTAAGTGGGAAAAAGGTGCCACTCTCCTTGCATGCATGAAAAACTGGCGCAAGGATAACTGATAGTGATCTAGCTGAATGTAACGGGAGGTTAACTCGGCATAACTTCTTACCTACCACAACCAACTGATGGAGGTTGTTGGTGGAACTTAGAGTGGGATCCTATAATGTAGGGATTAGTCCCAAAGGCACATAAAATCATGCATGCACATGCAGTGAGTGGCATATAACCTCTAGGTGTGTCCCCCATACACTAGTACAGTGATAATAACTTACTAAGTTAGGAAATATGACCAAATAGACTATATTGGACAAAGGAGGATTAAATTAATCCTAACACCCCTCCCCCCTCCCCCTTAATCCTAACTTTGGACAACTTGGGCCCAATAACTAGGCTAAAAGTCACCCATACAATCTAAATGAATAAAATATTGCTTAATAAAATAAGGAAAAATGGGGAAAACCTCATGGGAAACCCCCCCCTCAAAATACGTAGGAATCAGGAAACAAGCTATACTTATGAAAGTATTTCTGAAATATACATAGTAATGCAGTGATGGTTCTTGTGTGCATCAAAATCCTGGTACTGTGCATGTGAACCTCTCAAAACTAACTGATTATGTCTGAGGAATTTTCCTTTTGGAAGAAGAGGAATATGCTCAACTGAATCAGGAACACAGGCAGTTACAAGATGAAAACTGGACCCATGTAGAGCAACTGAGATCAACTGATAAGAGAGAAAAAGTGCTTGATAATTTGAACTATGTGAGGTAAACCCAAGCAACTGATATGTTCATCCTTGAACATCGGACCATGTGAGGTAAAATCAGTTTTAGGTGTTAGGAGCAAGTGTATGACGAATGCAAGATGTCTAAATCTTTACTAGTATTGTGAGGAGATGAGTGTGTGATTAAGTAGGAAGGTAGAGAATTCCTGGCAACATGGAGAGTAAATGCTTGAGCTCCATAATCTGATATATCTTCTAAAATATAAAATGATTTACAAAACTTAATATCAGCAACCTCATGAGAGAAAACTGGCTTCGAATCCCCAGCAGCAAGTTTGAAAGAGACTTAAGGTGCTTGATTTTTCGCACAAAAATTGATGAGAACAGCTACAAGCATGATTGGAGGCTCTTGAAACTTAAAATTTGAACCAAATAAGGTCATATCAGATCCAAGAGTGTGGAACAAAGGTTCCAAGTGCTCCATTGAGATGGTAGATGCATAATTTTCTCCTTCTTCAACAAAACTCAAGTATTGGTGCAAGCAATCATGTAGGAATTTGTTGGAAGCTCTAGATCAATGAGGGTGAATGGATCACTCCTAAAATATGATATCTCTTGCAAAACATCCAAAGTATCACTTTTATGCACACCAAAAACAACATTAGAGAGAGATAAATTGAATTCCTCTTCATTTTCTGAAGCAATTACTGTCAAACTTTGCACATAATTTAGAATAGAAGAATCACTGGAGAATGCCCAAGTAGAATGGAAGGAGAGTTTTTCTTCAATAAAATATATTCGAATGTCTTCTTCTAGATCAACTATATGAGAATATGAGATATTAAATATCTCATAAACTTATGGAGAAACGGGAGAAGGAGTCACTACAAGGAGACTTTCAACAATTCGAATTGATTGAGTTGAATATTCTGCTTCTTCTTCATCCTGAACAACTTTATCTGAGCGAATAGAGGCCAATACTTTTGAAGGAATAACTCTTGTGGTTTTGGGTGCGATCTCTAAATTGCTAGAATGATCCTCATTGTGTTTTCCAAAGGCTCTATCCAATCTTCTCCAGAGATCCTTTGGGTATTCAGCAAAATCAATAAGGTAGCGCATGCTTGGAGAAATAGACAGACATATCATTCCAAAAGTTCTATCACCATCATTTAGCTAGTCATTTTCATCTTCATAAGACTCTTTACCAATTCCAATAGATACCTCATAATGACCTTGTCTCTTTAGAGATGAAATCATCTTCAATTTCCACTCTGAATATCTTGTGAATGGAGTAAGAAGAGGAACTAATACTCTCAAATCCATATTGAAGTGTACAATAGATATTTCTACAATTTTCTTCTTCAAATTCAGGAACAACTTTGAATCCAAGAAGTTGTACATGTAAATAAAATAATGTATGTAAGCTTTAAATAAAATAATGTATGTAATCTTTAAATAAAAACTCAAAAACGTGATTGATGTCATGTTGCCAATTTAATCACAACTTCTTCTATAGTCAACGGAATCAAATTCCGTCAAAGACCCATTTGAGTTATCGAATAGATATTTCAAATCATATAAGAAACTTGACATATATCATCCTTTTAAGTGATAAATATCAATCTTAAATAGAGGGTACGGACAGACATGAGCTGTTGCAAACCTCCAATATTCAACTGAACATATCTCTTAAACCAGAGACTCAAATTGAATTCTGTGAAAAACCCATTTCAGATCATGAAAAGACAGTTCAAACAATCTATGATAGGCCCTCTAAGATGATATTTATAGGTCATGGTACCTCTTCAAATTTGTCTGCAAATTTGAAATTGTACCTACAAAAAACGCTGCAAAACACTCCAATTCGCAATCATATGTCAGTTCAAACCATTACACCACAAACATGTGCACATTTTCAGAGTTCGTCACACCTGCAAAGACTTCTCTGGACAAAATACAGAGTTAGAAAGGCAATGATTACAAGATTTATGTGGAAACTCGGCTGCTTCTGGTGCAAGCATGGAGGTTTATGTGGTTTGATGCTAGCCTAAACAAGGCTCTGATACCATGTTCAATTTGAGAACCATAGATCTACAAGGAAATTATGAGAGCTATTGGAAAGGAATTATGTACTGGAATAATTGAGATCAATATACATTGGGAAAATAATTCATTCCACAAATTTCAGATAAATCGGACAAGAATTGCTCAGATAATCACAACATTAAACTCCATTCATTAATCGGTGATACAATAGTGGTACAATAAATAGAATTCGAATGCTAAATATATGATTCAAATCTACCAACTAATACTGACTGTTTAGCTAACTCAGTGTGGAAAATCACAGCTGGAGATCACTAGTCTAACTCCGGATGACTAAATGAATCTACAAATAGTTAACTTATGAGGTAGGTTGGAAAAAGACACGACTCTCCCTGCATGCATGAAAAATTGGTGCTAGGCTAACTGAATGTAACTGGAGGTTAACTCAAGACAACTGCTTACCTACCACATCCAACTAATGGAGGTTGCTGGTGGCACTCAAAGTGGGCTCCTAATGTAGGGATTGGTCCCAGAGGCACATAAACTCATGCATGCACATGCAGTAAGTGGAAGCTAACCTGTAGGTGTGTCCCCAATAATCTAGTACAGTGATAATAACTTACTAAGTTAGGAAATATGACCAAATAGACTATATTGTACGAAGGAGGATTAATTTAATCCTAACAGTCCAAAAAAACGATAAAAGTATACTCGATACCTTTTCTCTGAGTTTTTAACGATCATGAATAGGGTATAAAAGGTGATGGGAACATTTTTCACTTTGACAGAGAACATGAAAAACTTAAAAAGAAGCTCTATCGTAGCCAAAAAAATGTCTAATAAGGTCCTAAGATCCTCGAAAAATATCATTAGAACACTTCCACTATTAAAAATATAGAAAAACATGGTAAAAACCCATAATATTTAATTATTTCAAATATTATTTTATATTTAAAAAATAAAAAATGTTATAAAAAGTGAAATAGTAAAAACCATTTACCATTGGTTTTTTACCATGAGAGTTTGAGTGAAAATTAGTGTTGGAGAGGAGACGTTGCAATGAGGATTTTGGGAGCTACAAACCGTCTAGTGTAGATAAGAGTCCTCATCCTTCCATTCATTTTGATGGTTGAAATTTTTCTTTTAATCATGTTGTTTGTGGTTTTTAGGATGGTTTTGGAAAGGGGAAGAGCGTGCCCTGGGCGATGCTATTCTCCCTTTCGTGAGGTGTATCGGTGCACTACCTGAAAGGGGAAAGAGTGTCAGGGCCACCCTACTCTCAAGGGGAATAGGTGCTATCTCTCTGTTCTATCAATGAAAGAGCATCAATGGATGCTATCTTCCAAAAACAATATTTTAGCCATGAATTTCAAGTTTTTTCTCTCATGAAATGTGTCTAATACATGTTATGTGGATTTCCCATGGGTCTTTGACACAAACATGGCCATTTGGAATGAGCGTGAACATGAATTGTATGATTCCCATGCAATAAATGATCCAATCATGGTGAGTGATTTGAGGGAGTGTGGACTCCTTAAGTACTTCATAAATCCCGGCATGAGAACCCATATTCGGTTATTGGACCACTGGATAAGGATGTGGGACCCGGAGCAATAACATTTCCAGGTGGGCATCCATATCTTGACCATTTATGTAGAGGATATCTACTTCTTAACCAGAATTTCTAGGAGAGGGATTTCAGTGTCACTCTTTGGTCCCAAAGGGGGAGATATGACTATTGATGACCTTATTGATGAATACTGTTTGATTGGAACGAGGTCCCAAGGGGGGGAATTATGATCAAACATATCATGGATCAGCATTTGAGGACAGTTGAATTCACTATTGAGAAGGTGGCAGGAAGTAGGTATTCCCATCAGATGAATCCGACCCACGTTATATATGCATTAAAGTGCATGGCTCCAACTATATTCAACTGGAGCAAGGGGATACTAGTGAGCCTCAAATACTAGCTCACACTAAATGTCATTGTGATGAACTCAAGCAGTTTATTTAGGGTGTCATAGTAGGGTATTTCTTCTTGGAGAGGGTCCCTCTGTTATTCCCTCAAGTACCACTCAACAGGTTAGATCCTCAGGATCCACAGATGTTGAGGTGGGTAGAGGCCATGGACCACCATGGAGGTCATGGAGGGCCCACAATTACCTATGGTTCAGTCTTCTTCCATTGGTTGCATGGCCAACCTCTGGTGGTGGAATATTATGCATATGTAGGGACCTATTTTAAGGGTGACCCTGATCTACATTTACCCGAGGATGACCAATGGGATGACAAAGGTAATAAAGATACTACTTTCATTGTGTTTTTCATTTTATAGTATATTTCATGTTTTTGTGTTTTGCGATACTAAGACATGGCATGCTACTTTGCAGATATTGGTCCATTCCAACCTATTGAAGCATCTCCGATTGAAAGGTGAGGGGTGGTGTGAGAAATTTCCATCTGGAATGTGGAAGTAGAGGAGGAGTTGCAGGAGCTTGAAAACAACCTACAAAGACTGACAGATGGTGTTCCAGGCATCTCTATCGATGACCTTCCCCAATGTTACCAACGCCACACTGCACAAGCGTTAGGCAAGTTTGGGAGGCTAGCTCATGCGATGATGTGCTTCCATGAGCATGAGGATTAGTCCAGAGTGACTTGTCTTGTAGTATATACCGAAAGCTTCGAATCTTCATACTCTGGGCCACTTTATGTACTGAAAACTTGATAGTTTTAGATTTTGGTGTACTAAAATCTTATGGATTCAGATTTGGCCTCGATATCGATTGTATTTATATATATATGAAAAACATTTTTTTTACAAAAATGTGTGTGTATGTGATGTGTTTATACATGAATGGATACTTATTATGTGTTTTGTGATCTTTATACATGTGATAAATCTTAAATGAACATCAAACATGAGCTAAGCACCAATCCAAAACATAATTTCTAGTGGATCAGGAACTCATATTCAAATGTCTTGGGATATGTTGATATGAAATGAACTCAAAATACCTCTCAGGAATCCGAACACTTCGGAACATTCAAAGAAGTAAGGAGTTATGGATGGTATAGACCCAGTTTAATTGATACAAAACTAATTATGAATCCAAATAAACCCTAATCTGACTCACATCATATGTCAAAGCTTTAGTTAATAACCCAATCACTGCATGATACTCTGCAAGATTGTTCGTAACGGGACCTAAACAAGTTTCTCCCAAGCTGACCAAATCACTGATAGGAGAATAAAGTATGCAAGCTTCTAATGCGATATTTAAGGTATAACGAATAACACCATCTGCGAAACTTGAATAGGTGGTCATTTTTTCATTCAATCATAACACTATATAAGTAGGATTACCTAAGGCGAATATTACATTCATAACAAAAAACCAATCCAAACTACACACAACACACTTTATAAACAATATTTACAAGGTATTTATGCTAGATTACCTAGGCATAGTACCTCTTAAGTTAAATACCATTTCGGGGCTCACCCAAAGGTATCCCATCATAGTCTATCAACTCATAGGGTCCTTTCTCTAAAACACAACTGACAATGTAAGGCCCATGCCACATGGATTCTAATTTTCCACATCCCAATTTATCATGTTTATGGTCATGTGTCAAGACCAAGTCACCTTCTTTAAAGAGACGAGGTTGAATGGATCAGGAATATTGAGCTTTAATTCATCATTTGTGCACCTCATTTACTAAGGTTGTGTCTCGATGAGTCTCATCAAGTTTGTTCAGATACAAGAATCACTCTTCCTCTATAGTGGTATTGGGTAGTAGTCCACAGTAAGTTTTAGAGAAGGAATCTCACATTCAATAGGAAGAGTAGCATCCAGCCCGTATACTAATTGAAATGGTGTAGCCATTGGATGTCTTGGTGGTATTCCTATAAGCCCATAATGACAAAAATAATTGTAAATTCCAATTGGATTTAGCTCACCCTACCATCCGTTGAAGCATAGTTAATACTTTGTTAAAAGCTTGAACCTGTCCATTGGCCTGCGGGTAGTAGGGTGTGGAGTTATCATGGTGGAAAAATATTTTGGTACTTAGTTTCAACATCATCTAGTTTTAGAAATGTAAATCACGACCAATCACGATGCCAGGCTTGTGGGACTCCGAACATAGAGAATATGTGGTTAAAAATAAAAAGGGCGGCAATTTTGTCATCTTCAGCATATATAGGCATAGACTCAGCCCATTTTGTGAAGTAATCCATGGCTATGATGATGTAACCATGCCCCTTGGATGAGGTAGGCTTACGGTGCATGAAATTGATGCCCCATTTCCCGAAAAGACCTACAACAATGATGGGATGTAACGGAGCCCGGTGGGTGCACTTTTTTTATTGGAAATCCTAGCAGGGTGTGCAATTTTCATGACTTCCCTACAATCTTTAAAGATTGAGGGCCAAAAGTACCCAGTGCGTATAATTTTCTGGGCAGTTTCCATCCCAAAAAGATGACCGCCACGAGCTCCAGACTGACAGTAATTCAACACTAGTTCAACCTCTTCATGGTTTAAGCAACACCGCAAAATTAAATCAATTCCACGACAATACAATGTATCATTGACGATAAGATAGTACTTGGCGTGATTCTCAATATGATGACATTTATCTTGGGTTGTGTTTTGTTGAAAGCATTGAGTTTTAAAATATAGGATCAAATATCCATACTAGGGGTCGGACCTACTAATGAGGAACAAGGATTCATCGGGCACTGAATCAAAGGGTTTCATATCCTTAATAATATGGGGAAGATCACACATAATTTTTGCGAAGATAACATGCTTCCTTGAACTGGATTTTGCAAATTCTAACTCGAATTCCTAGAGAATGATAATCTAGCGAGAGTATTTTCCCCCAAGTACTTGACAAGTCAAGATGTAATACATGGGGTTAGAATCGGCGTACACAATGGTTGTGTGGAGCAGGATGTAGTAACGAAACTTTTGTACTACGATGACCATAGCTAGAGCTAACTTCTCAAGATGCGAGTAACGTGTTTCAGAGTTTAGAAGACTTTTACCTAGGTAATAAATCACATGTTCCTCATTGTTTTCATAAGTTTGAACTAGCACCATGCCGATAGTAATTAAATATTCAACCACATACAAGGAATAATCCCTAGTATAATCAAGTGGTTGCAACACAGGTGCATGTGTAATAGTTTTTTTCAGAGTGTCAAATGCACGTTGTACGAGGTCATCTCAAACAAATGGTGTATCATTTTTCAACAAATGCATGAAATTGTTTATCCTAAAGTCAGCTAACTAGACTACAGGGTAGCAATGTTTACGCATCTCAGAAATCAAAGACTATTTTTGTGGTTTTGTGGATAATAATATAAAATTCAAGAGTGTAAAGACAAGGTACAGAGCCACAAAAATATGAAAACATCAGATAATACATGCACAAGGACAATATTTTGCAAAAAGGAATGGCAGTACAACTTTTCAGTCTAGGAGATAGGTTTCAAAGCATATATACACAAGGAACAAACAAACAGTTCATCATTGCATCATATGTAAAAGTACAGGTGCTCAAAATAACATTTCAAACATTTTTCAAGCATATTCGACCCTCGTTTTTCCCCTTTTTTACCAAAATATTACAATATATTGTATCTCATTAGGTTCTTCAAGGTTATCTTGCATAAATTTCATGACAGGGACACCCAATTGTACAGGAAAAATTGCCTCAGTTCCATATACAAGCTAGAAAGGAGAAGTACCAATAGCCTTTTTTGTAGTAATACGAGTAGTCCAAAGGGCATACTTCAACTTACTGTCCATGCCTTTTTATTCTCTAACATCAATTTTTTTATACTATTTACAATTTTTTTGTTTGTAGACCTGCTAGGCCATTACCCTATGGGTAATATGGAGTGGAATGTTTCAAAATAATCCCATGTTTTTCCTAGAAATGGACTATATTCTGAGATTTGAAAGCAGGGGCATTATCTGTAATCATGTTTCTAGGGAAACTGAACCTACTCAAAATGTTTTCTTCTAGAAAATTTATTGTAACATGATCATTTTCTCTTCTTGTAGGAATTTCTTCTACCCATTTTGTAAACAAATATGTAGATGTCAAAATATAGATGTGTTGTCCATTGGAATGTGGATTGATTTCTTCTATAAAATCTAACCCACACTGATGGAAATGAGATTCATATTAAATAGGTTTAAGAGGAAGATAAATCAATTCCTATTTACCTACAAACTTCTGGCATTCAACACAATCTCTTACATGGGAAAAAACATCTGAAAAAATATTTTTGGCCAATTATAGCATGCTCGCATAATTTTAAACACTGTGGCCTTCGAGTAATGGTGCCCCCACAAAATCCTTCATGCATTTCAGTTGTAATAGCCTTAGCTTCTTCCTCATCAACACATCTGAGAAGAATACCTACAAGATCTTTCCAAAATATATTATTTTCAGAAATACAGAAATTCATGGCTTTTAATTTCAAGGATCTTAATTTTCTTTTGTCTAGATCTAGTGGAGATATTAGAAACAAAAGAAAATATACTATATTACAATACCAAGCTGAATCATCATATTTCTGTAAAATATGTTCCTTTTCTTCTTCACATTGAGATTTTTCTCTTTCAGATACTTCATTAATCACATCATTCAATCCTAATGCTTGACAATTAGAATCTATAAGCAATTTAGCCAAACCCTGGCATTTAACAAGTTTAGTTGGCCTGATCTCAATGTCATATTCCATTATTTTTGCAATCAAACGGCCCCTTTTTCCTTCAGAGTCAGGTTGTGTTAATATATATTTACTGATGCATTATGAACATATGCTAAAAATTTTCAATGCAAAAAGTAAATCCTGAAAAACTTAAGGGCTTTAACAAGTGCATAAGCATGTTTCTCCAAAATGTTGTACTTGAGTTATGAGTCCCTAAAACTTTACTCACAAATGAAATGGGTTGTTCAAAACCCTATGCATTCTTTTGCAACATTACTGCTACTATATTGTCTTCAGAACTAAAATAAAAGGTAATGAAGTCTTTAGAAAAGTCAGGGATTACCAAAATAGGTGCTTCTATGAGTGCTTGTTTTATTCTTTCAAAAGATCATTTTGATTCTAGAGTCCATTTTACTTCTTGCTCCTTTCTCAACATCTTAGTTATCTTCTTGACAATCTCTACAAAGTCAGGAATAAACCATTTGAGAAAATTGGTTTTCCCAATAAAGGACTAAATTTCTTTTTTATTCACGGGAATAGTAATTTTCAGAACTGCTTTCACATGTTTTGGGTCAATCTTGATGCCATATGCTGAGACAATATGGCCAAGAAATTTACCTTCCTGCATGGAAAAATGAGATTTCCTTGGGTTTAGAGATAAACCAAACTTTTTGCATTTCAAAAATGTTTCTTCAAGGTGCTTAAGATGATTCTCATCTAAATCTGAAAACATTGTTATGTCATCGAGATAGATCACCACAAACTTCTCTCTTTCACCCACAAATGCTATGTCCATATCCCTTTTAAATGTTGCACCTACGTTCATTAAACCAAATGCATTTTATCGTACATAAAAGTTCCCCAGGGAGTGGTAAAAGAAGTTTTCTCCCTATCTTCTGGATGAACAACAATTTGGTTGTATCTTGAGAACCCATCTATCACCGATATCCTCTGAGTTCCAACTACCTTTTTCAAGATCTAATCTATCTCAAGGATAGGGTAATTATCTTTTAAAGAAGATCTGGTTAGGTTACGAAAATCAACACATAACCTAATCTCACCATTTTTCTTTCGAACAGGAACCAGATTTGCAACCCAAGTGGAATACCGAAGAGGTACTATAATTTTTGCATCCAACAACTTCTTCACCTCCTTTTCAATGACTGGTAATAATGTTGGATTGATTCTTCTAAGTTTCTACTGGAAGGGTTTAGTATCAGGTTTTAAAGGGATCTTATGTTGGATAATGCTAGTATCATATGTTTTGAGAACCTCATATGACCAAGGAAATATATCCACAAACTTTTTTAGCAAACTCATATACCTCTTTTTACTCTCCTTTGTCAATAGCTTAGAAATTTTAATGATCTTAGGTTGACTTTTAGTTCCAATGTTGTAGCTACTAACATTTTCCTCGGAATATTGTACAGTTCATTTTGCTAAAGTATAATCTCTTAGAAACAACCTTTCTAATGGAACTAAACCCTTTGGAATGAAATTTCCTTTGAGTTCAATGATTTTATGATCAATAATTGAATGTTCTGGAAAAGAACAAAATTCATCCACAGTATCATCTTGTTCTTCATCAATCTAAGAATTTGAAAACTCACTTGTTAATTCCAAGAATTTATTGATCTCCAGATCATCCTGAAACACTCTCCAATGCTTTATTTTATCAGGAATTGAAAGCATATTCCCAACTTCAATTGGATACCTGAGTTGAGTATTTTGCAGGATTTTCAAAAATGTTGCTGCAAGATCCAAAGAGTGTGTTATCTAATTTTGATCTCTAGGAATGAAGGAAATATTAAATCCTAAAAATAAATTTTCCATTAAATCCCATACTTCATTTCTACAAAATTTTAACAGTTGTTTCTTTACCTGATAAACATTTCTAACCTGCTAAACCACTAACTCAAAGTCACCAAAAACATCCAACTATTGAATTCCCAAATCCTTTGCAACTCTCAGTCCCAGTACTAATGCTTCATATTCGGTTGTATTGTTAGTTGTCTGGAATTCCAATTTATATATCAGACAAACATTTTCCCCTCCAGGAGAAATGAGAACAATTCCATCTCCTGCTCCTTCCTTATATGAAGAACCATCAAAGTACATCTACCATAATTCATCTTGTTTTTCAATTCCATGGTGAACTGCTTCTTTCTTTTCTACTTGCAAAACATCAGATGTTTCTTCATTACTCAAATGCAACATACAGGATGCCAAGTCTTCTTCCACAACATAGATTGGATTATTTGTTGGATTATTGTTGTCACTTACCAAGTAAGCCGGTAGCACTTCTCTGTATAACCTCCTTTTCTCTACCCCAAATATTGGAATAGTAGCATAGGACAAGTCCATCTGCAAAGTACCTTCCACTCTTTTTTCTCAGGATCTCGAGAGAAACATGACAAACTTAGGTGCAATATCAGCAACAACCACATCCATCATAACACTCTTCATATGCAATTGTGCAATATTGACAACAAGATATTTTATCACTCCTAAACATTGAACTGCTCTTGAGTCAAAAGCAAATAAATCATGATAAGGTCTAGTAATTCCCAGACCTAGGGTCTCCATGACAGATTTGGGCATAAGGTTGTGAGAAGCTCTAGAGTCTAACAAACAGTTGGGTAGTAGTTTCTCATGAAATGTTAAGGTAATATAAAAAGGAGGAGGAAAATATTATTTCTTTTCAACTTTTTTAGGTGAGGAAGAACCAACAAAAATGGTAGGATGCTCATCATGTAGGCTTATAACATCAGAAGAGATTTCATTAGCCTGTTTTTAAGCATCATATAGGCAGGATCTCTAAATGAATTTATTTTCATTAGTTCTGTCAAAGGGACAAGAATCTTCACCTTACTCAATTCATTTTCAAAGTTAAAACCCTGATTACTCTTATTGGCTTCTTCCAACTCTATGACCTTAGATTTATTAAGCCTGTGATTCTGTTTCTTTTCTAATGATGGATCGGGCCATTGCTTGTTAGGAACAACTACTTTCTTTCTAGGAATTTGAGCAACTTTTCTAGCACCATATCTTACATTATAGGACATTTTGGATCTGTCTGATAAATACGAGCTGAAGAAGTATAAAAATCATGAAAAAAATCAGAATTTTGATACTGATCTATAGTAAGAAAACTTTCATATGATTCTTCTTCAAGGTGATTAATATTTTGATCCAGATCTTCATATTCTAACTCCTCAACTTCCTCCTCTTCGTTCAACAAATTATTTTGGAAAGGGGGTTGCACTCTTTGGTCGTTATTATCTTTTCTCTCTCTTTGAATGTCATTATTCCTCCTTTCTTTGGGCAAAAATCTTGGAACAAAAGGATGTCTAAACTGATTAGGGTTTCCTTCTTGCAAAGGTCGACTTAAATTTTTATTCTCCATTTCTAATGTTTTAACTTTTACAGACAAATTTTTAATTAGCTTATTCATTCCATCCATTTTGTTTGATGACTTACCCATAGAAGTTGATGGCATGTCCTTCTTGCCCTTTTTATCTGGATCAAAGTATTCCGATTGTTCTTTAAGATTACATGTTGCCAACATGTTTGATTCAACCTCTAATGCAACTTCCTGCATATTAAGCAAGGTCACTGACCTTCTTTCTCTTAGAAGTAAAGAAAACTCAAAATCAAATGAGTTTGCATATGTGAGTTTAGCAAAGGTCTCTGGAGGCTTAATTTTTTCCGGCATTTTTCTATACATCTTATTGAAGTGTTTTGAGAAGTCAATAACTAATTCATTTTTCTTTCTTTTCAAAGCCCCAAACGCAGTGATGTAATAAAGGAAGCATTTTGTATCCCCCCACTATTTCATGAATACTTCCTCTAATGCTTCTATGCCATCTATTGATCCCGGTGGTAATTCCCTAAACCATTTCCTTACCTCTCTATCTAAGCTCTAAATGAACATTCTCATCCAGAAATCCTTGGATTCAATATTCTGATTGTCAGCATAGTTAAAGAAATAATTCCAATGCTCCTCTGTTGTTACCTCCCATTGACCATTGAACCTAGGTAGATATTTCTGATTGTCTACCCCAGGTATATCATGAAGGGGTTGACGCATTACCAGTGGGGCATACCTAGCAGCTACAATGCGATCCATATAGTTAGGAATCTGAGCAACCATCTTTAGACTAGATGGACTTGGAGTAGATTTGCTCCAACTGGATTGGCTTGAACTAGACCGATTTGATGAAGGAGGATAATTCCTGAACTTGAGTTGATGAAGTGGGACCCTACTTGTAAGAGGAATGAAAGGTTAAAATTGAGGAAAACATCCCATATGTAGAGACTTATCTTTAACCTCTTTAGACAATAAAGGATTTGTGAAGACCTGGAAATTATCAATTTAAGTAACAGGAAAAGAGAAGTATTGTTCCTCTTTACCCTTTTTAGCTTGTGGATCAGCAGAAGGAGAAACAAAATGTGATGGATCAGGTATTTCTAAAGGTGAAGGATATATAAATCTTCCTGATGAATTAGACCTCAATTGTTTCCTAGCATCCCTCAATATCTTCTCGGGAGATGGGACTCCTGGATGTAGAGGAGATAAAGGGTTTTCCCTAGTCCCATATTTTTTAGGAGCCACAGTTGCTTTCCTTTATTAAAACGGGTGAAAAAGAATGTAGTCTATAGAACCATTCACTGATAATGTTAACCCAACAAATCAGATCTATCAATATTAAACCAAGGAAGAACTTGTATGCTTCCTCCCTTGTATGGTCGCCAAAATATGTTTATCCTAAAGTCTACTAACTAGACTACATTGTAGCAGTGTTTAGGCACCTCAGAAATCAAAGACTGATTTTTGTGGTTTTGTGGATAACAGTATAAAAGTCAAAGGTGTAAAGACAAGGCACATAGACACAAAAATCTGAAAACATCAGATAATACATGCATAAGGACAAGATTTTGCAAAAAGGAATGATAGTACACTTTTTAGTCCAGGAGATAAGTTTCAAAGCATATATACAAAAGGAATAAACAAAAAGTTCATCATTCATCGTATGTAAAAGTAAAGGTGCTCAAAATAACATTTCAAACATCATGTAAGCATCAAAATCCAGTTGCCAACACAACATCTATATAAACGAAAATGTAAACAAGGGTTCAATCATAACCACACAATATCCACACAATATAAGTTCAAACCCTAGATCCAAATAGATAATAAGTCATTCATAAAGCAAAGAAGTTATTACATATGTAAAGCATTGCAGAACTATACAAGCTCAAAGCATATTCGACCCTCACGTCTCCCCTTGTTTACCAAAATATTACAATATATATAGGAAAAGTTAAGATCAGAAGTTTGTTTGTAGATCCACATTTTAAGGTTTTGACTTCCAAAAATAGAAAAGTAAATAATTGAAAAAAAATCTAGTCTAGCTAAGTATGACAAGTGTCAAATCTGCATTTAAACAAGAAATCTTTTCAAAGCCTTCTAGTTGCCTCAGCTAGAGTATCTAATCCATCTAGCGCATGTGCCTTTCTTTGTAATCTGATGAACTCCTTATGCATATGACTCAGCCTCTTTTCGAGCTCCTCTTTATCTTTCACAAGCTAGACGTTATGCTCCTGCACCACTTTTCTTCTCTTTACAGCTTCCTCTACCACTTGTATTAACTCTGAGTAGTTCTTATTTACCTCTTGTAGGTCTTGCTTTAACATTCTGTTTGCTTTCATTAGACCATCATTTATCTGATTCATATGTTTATTTTGAATTTTGAAATGGTCAATTTCTCTCATTTGTTTATCATTCTCAAATTCTTTCATATCATCCTCTGAATACTCATCTGCAATGTTTTCCTCGTTTAAATCTAAAACAATTCATTCATTTACATCTGTAACAATTTCCTCATTGAAATATGTTTTCTTTTTTTATGATTCACCAATTTCTACTTCAGAAAAAAATGATGTTGTATTTCCTTCCATATCTTCATCATTAAAACTGTAAAGACAATTCTTAGGAACAAGATCTGGAACCTTTCTTAAACTATGATCAATATTATTTAGAACTTGATGTAATATTGATTCTAATTCCTTTAATTTTTTACCCTCTTCATCATCACTAGAAGAATCCTGCACACTTATAACTTGATCTTTCTTAATATTAGGATCTAATATTGTTTTCATATTCAGTCTCAGTTTATTTACAAGTCATGTCTTTGGCCTAAAATATACTTTGATTGTCTTAGATGAACATTCTGTAGGTTTAGAGGGTTTACTAAAAGAAGAAAAAGGATCTTACCCTTTCTTAATTGTTTTCATTTCATCAACAGAATTCATGACTGAACTTCACTTCTTAAAATCCTTAGGCTTCTTTTGTTCAACTTTTGCAGGTGTTTGAATGTTTATTTCCTTTTCAGGAACTTTATCTCAGTGGTGGTCTCCGTCTTCATTTTGAGACAAGACTTCTAGCTCTGTACTAACAGGAAACTCCATGGTCTTTTTCCTAGAAGGGTGTTATTTTCTTTTACCCTTTTTCACTTCCTTAAACTTAATTTTGAAACTTGAATAGAATAGGAAATGAGACCAAGATATTTCATCTTTCTCTAACTCTTGGGAAATTAGCAGTTTTATTAGTCCATGGTGAAAGATACTATTGCTAGAGGAACTGGTGTGATTATGAACCCTAATTTCCATTTTACCCAAACTCTTCAACAAGTAAAAAGTTAGGTTTAATTTCTTTGTACCTGATATATACTGCAAGAAACGCATGTGATAGCAATAGATAGTTGCAAACCTCCCTTCACATGTTACATATCTCTAAATGATGTGTAAAACATCATGCCATTCCTCAAGCAGAAAAAACCCTTTGAATCCCTTGACTCCAATCAGGATTTTTATGCACAGGTAGAAGGAACTAACTGTAATCTTCATCAATAGATTGCCTTTTATACCATTTTTCTCCTTCAAGAATGACACAAATGTCTTGTGCAATAGTTTCTTCTATCATTGCAAACTCAAGACCACCAATCTTCACTGCTGATCCATCAAAATTTTGACAAAAATACCTTGTAACCCCTATTTGGTACTCCCCTATCCTTTCAAACATGCAGTACCATCCAACTTCTTTTACTTTTTCAACAGCTAATGGTATTTTCTCCATCCATTCAGCACTCTGAGGTTCAATCCTAAGAAAGTGGCCACTAGGACGAGGCTTAATGTCCAACTCCATGGCCGAATTCGAAACTGTAGAGAGAACACTTGAAACAGAGCCCTGAGAAGAAAACATATAAAACCCTTCTTGCAGATCAAACACCATATTATCCCAACCTAATAGAGTAAAGGATATTAGGTTCAAAATTATTTTAAGATGTGGAGTGGTACAAAATTTTTGCCTAATACGATCCAAAGCCAACTGTCGGCTTTTCAACAAGAACCGACTTCACAATCTCATCACTTCATTATTGAACCCTGTACAAAACTTAACTTCGGAAAGATGAAAACATGCATGCATTTGAATAATGAAATGTGATGCCAGCTTATGTTAAACATAGGCAAAATATTATTAAATCCTAAATTTGCAAATAAGAAAAGACTTTAATTAATCTATAGGAGTTGAGGTTTAAAAACTAAAATATTTGTAAATGCACAAAACTTTTTGAAATGAAATCAAAGCAATCCAAACCTTAGGAAAATGAGAAAATCAATCGATGGATAAAAAGTCTAAGGTGGAAAGATAGGCCTAGGGTAAATAGCTATAAGACCTAGGACAAACACTGGCTCCATCTGGGGGATGGCATTTCCCTGTGATTTTCCAAGAACTGTAGACCAAGTTCCTTATTTTCTATCAACTACTACTGATCCATTGGGATATGGAGTCTTATTTGAAGAAAATGAAACTCACTAGTATTTACAATGTGAAGAATACCCTTCATACCTTATTTGGTATAAAAATGCTTCAAAAATACCCCATTGACTAGGCCTACTAATTCATCACCTTCCAAATTCTGTAGAACAAATATATTGTTTTCCAAACTTTTGAAAATTCTGAAAGGTCCTAGCCATAGATGATCAAACTTACCATGTTTTGGTTTCTCATCTCTTCTTGCATCCCACCTAAACACCAAATCATCAGGAAAGAAATTGTTTTCTTTGACTCTTTTATCAAAAAAAAAATTCGCTTATCTTTATACATCTAGGCCTTTTCAACAAGAAACTCTCTTTCTTGTTGAAGTTCAATCATTTGAAAAATTATGCGTTGTGTCTCATTAGGTTCTTCAAGGTTATCTTGCATAAATTTCATGACAGGGAGACCCAACTGTACAGGAAAAATTGACTCAGTTCCATATACAAGTTGGAAAGGAGAAGTACCAATAGTCTTTTTTGTAGTAATATGATCATCCCAAAGGGCATACTTCAACTTACTGTCCCCATGCCTTTTTATTCTCTGACAGCAATTTTTTGATACTCTTTACAATGTTTTTGTTTGTAGATTATGTTAGTCCATTACCCTGTGGGTAATATGGAGTGGAATGTTTCAAAAGAATCCCATGTTTTTCACAGAAATGGACTATATTCTGAGATTTGAAAGCAGGGGCATTATCTATAATCTGCTTTCTAAGGGAATAGCACCAACTCAAAATGTTTTCTTCTATGAAAATTATTATAACATGATCAGTTTCTCTTCTGATAGGAATTGCTTCTACCCATTTTGTAAAGAAATATGTAGTTGTGAAAATATAGCCATATGCAGTGAATGTTTTGAATGAGGAGGAAACTGCATTGATGCTTTTTAAGGCTCGATGTTTCGATCTCTCTCTGATATCATCATCAGGAGTGCTTACTCAAAAAGATAATCAAGAGGCCAATGATCTACTTTTTAAGGCTCGATGTTTCGATCTCTCTCTGAGATCATCATCAGGAGTGCTTACTCAAAAAGATAATGAAGAGGCCAATGATTCACTTATATAGGGTTAGGTTATTGGTTCTAAATGAGTGTGAGGTAATATAAAGCTATTTGGTTAGTCGGCTAGGTTGGGAAAACAAATTGTTCCAAGTAATTACTCCATCAATCTTAATAAATTACTTGGAACAATTTGTTTTCCCAACCTAGCCGATGAACCGACCAGCTTGATATTACCTCACCCTCTCTTAGAACCAATAACCTAACCCTATGTAATTGGATCATTGGCCTCTTGATTATCTTTTTGAGTAAGCACTCCTGATGATGATCTCAGAGAGAGATCGAAACGTCGAGCCTTAAAAATCATCAGTGCAGTTTCCTCCTCATTCAAAATATGTAGTTGTTAAAATATATGTGTTTTCCACTAGAATGTGGATTGATTTCTCCTATAAAATATAACCACTATTTATGGAAAGGGGATTCATATGAAATAGGTTTAAGAGGCAAAGAAATTAATTCCTATTTACCTGCAAACTTCTGGCATTGAACACAAGCTCTTACATGGGAAAAAACATCTGAAAATATTTTTGGCCAATAATGGACTGCTCGCATAATTTTAAACATCGTGGCCTTCCAGTAATGGTGCCCCCCACAACTCCTTCATGCATTCCAGTTGTAATAGCCTCAGCTTCTTCCTCATCAACACATTTGAGAAGAATACCTACAGGATCTTTCCAAAATAGATGATTTTCAAAAATACATAAATTCATTGCTTTTAATTTCAAGGATCTAAATTTTCTTTTGTCTAGATCTGGTGGAGATTGTAGAAACAAAAGAAAATATACTATATTACCATACCAATTTGAATCAGCATATTTCTGCAAAATTTGTTCCTTTTCTTCTTCATGCTGAGATTTTTCTCTTTCAGATACTTTATTAAACACATCATTCAATCCTAATTCTTGGCAATTAGAATATGTAAGCAATTTAGCCAAACCCTGGCCTTTAAAAATTTTAGTTGGTATGATCTCAACATCATATTCCATTATTTTACAATCCAACGACCCCTTTTTCCTTTAGAGTTAGGTTGTGTTAATATCTCCTTTACTGCTGCATTAGGAACATATGCTAAAAATTTTGAATGCAACATGTAAATCCCAAAAAACTTAAGGGCTTTAACAAGTGCCTAAGCCTGTTTCTCCAAAATGTTGTACTTGAGTTCTGAGTCCCTTAAAAAATTACTAAAAGATGAAATGGGTTGTTGAAAACCATATTCATTCTTTTGCAACAGTACAGCTGCTATATTGTCTTCAAAAGCAAAAGAAAAGGTAATGAAGTCTTTAGAAAAGTCAGGGCTTACCAAAACAGATGCTTCTGTGAGTGATTGTTTTACTCTTTCAAAATATAAATTTTCTTCTGGAGTCCATTTTACTTCTTGATCCTTTCTAAACATCTCAGTTATCTACTTGACAATATTTACAAAGTTAGGAATAAACCATCTGAGAAAATTGATTTTCCCAATAAAGGACTTAATTTCTTTTTCATTCCTGGGAATAGTAATTTTCATAATTGCTTTCACACATTCTGGGTCAATCTTGATACCATCTGCTGAGACAATATGGCCAATAAGTTTACCTTCCTGCATGGAAAAATGAGATTTCCTTGGGTTTAGAGACAAACCAAACTTCCTGCATTTCAAAAGGGTTTGTTTAAGGTGCTTAAGATGATTCTCATTTGAATCTGAAAACACTGTTATCTCATCTAGATATATCACCACAAACTTCTCTCTTTCACCCACAAATGTTATGTACATGGCCCTTTGAAAGGTTTCACCTATGCTCATTAAACCAAATGGCATTTTATCATACATAAAAATTCCCCAGGGAGTGGTAAAAGCAGTTTTCTCCCTATCTTCCGGATGAACAACAATTTGGTTGTATCCCAAGAACCCATGTATCATTGATATCCTCTGAACTCCAACTAACTTTTGCAAGATCTGATCTATCTTAGGGACAGGGTAATTATCTTTTAAAGAAGATCTGTTTAGGTTATGAAAATCAACACATAACCTAATCTTACCATTTTTCTTTCGAACAGGAACCATATTTGCAACCCAAGTGGAAGACCGAAGAGGTACTATAATTTTTCCATCCAACAACTTCTTCGCCTCCTTTTCAATGACTAGTAACAATGCTAGATTGATTATTCTAAGTTTCTGCCGGAAGGGTTTAGTATCAGGTTTTAAAGGGATCGTATGTTGGATAATGCTAGTATCATATGTTTTGAGATCCTCATACGACCAAGCAAATATATCCACAAACTTTTACAACAAACCGATATACCTCTTTTTAGTCTCCTCTGTCAGCAGCTTAGAAATTTTAATGATTTTAGGTTGACTTTCAGTTCCAATGCTATAGCTACTAACATTTTCCTCAGAAAATTGTACAGCTCATTTTGCTAAAGTATCATCTTTTAGAAACAACATTTCTAATGGACTAAACCCTTTGGAATGAAATTTCCTTTGAGACCAATAATTTTATGATCAACAATTGATTGTTATAGAAAAGAAGGAAATTCATCCACATCATCATCTTGTTCTTCATCAATCTAAGAATTTGAAAACTCGCCTGTTAATTCCAAGAATTTATTTATCTCCAAATCATCCTGAAACACTCTCCAATGCTTTATGTTATCAGGAATTGAAGGCGTATGACTAACTTCAATTGGGTACCTGAGTTGAGTATTTTGCGGGATTTTGAAAAATGTTGCTTCTAGAGACAAAGCATCTACTGTCTGATTTTTTATCTCTAGGAATGAAGGAAATATTAAATGCTGAAAATAAATTTTCCATTAAATCCCATACTTCATTTCTATAAACTTTTAACAGTTGCCGCTTTACGTGATAAACATTTCTGACCCGTTAAACCACTAACTTTGAGTCAACAAAAATAGCCAACTGTTGAAATCCCAAATCCTTCACAGCTCTCAGTCCCAGTACTAATGCTTCATATTATGTTGTATTATCAGTTGTCTGCAATTCGAATTTATACATCCGACAAACATTTTCCCCTCCAAGAGAAATGAGAACAATTCTAGCTCATGCTCCATCCTTAGATGAACAACCATCAAAGTACATCTGCCATAATTCATCTTGTTTTTCAATACCATGGTGAACTGCTTCTTTCTTTTCTACTTGCAAAACAATAGATGTTTCTTCATTGCTCAAATGAAACATCACAGGATCCCAAGTCTTCTTCCACAGCATAGATTGGATGATTTGTTGGATTATTGTTGTCACTTACCAGGTAAGCCAACTGCACTTCTCTATGTAATCTCCTTTGTTCTCCCCCAAATATAGGAATAGTAGCATAAGACAAGTCCATCTGCAAAGTACCTCCCACTCTTTTTTCCTAGGATCTCAAGAGTAACATGTCAAACTTAGGTGCAATATCAGCAACAACCACATCCATCATAAAACTCTTTATAGGCAATTGTGCAAGATTGACAACAAGATCTTTTATCACTCCTAAACATTGAACTGCTCTTGAGTCAAAAGCAAATAAATCATGATAAGGTCTAGTAATGCCCAGAACCAAGGCCTACATGACAGCTTTGGGCATAAGGTTATGAGAAGTTCTAGAGTCTAACAAATAGTTGTGTAGTAGTTGTTCATGAACTGTTAAGGTAATATAAAAAGGAGGAGGAAAATATGATTTCTTTTCAATTTTTTCAGGTGAGGAAGAACCAACAAAAATGGTAGGATGCTCATCATGTAGGTTTATAACATCAAAAATTATTTCATTATCCTTTGTTTTAAGCATCCTATAGGTAGGATCTCTAAATGAAGGTATTTTCATTAGTTCTTTCAAAGGGACAGGAATCTTCACCTTACTCAATTCATTTTCAAATTTAAAACCCTCATTACTCTTATTGACTTCTTCCAACTCTGTGACCTTATTTTTATTAAGCTTGTGATTATGTTTCTTTTCTAATGATGGATTAGGCCATTGCTTGTTAGGAGCATCTACTTTCTTTTTAGGAATTTGAGCACCCTGTCTAGCACCAAATCTTAAATTATAGGACTTTTTGGATTTGTCTAATAAATATCAGCTGGAGAAGTATAAAAATCATCAAAAAATTCAGAATTTTGATACTGAGCTTTAGTAAGAAAACTTTCATATGAATCTTCTTCAAGGTGATTAATATTTTGATCCAGATATTCATATTCTAACTCCTTAACTTCCTCCTCTTCATTCAGCAAATTATTTTGGAAAGGGGGTTGCACTCTTTGGTCTTTATTATCTTTTCTCTCTCTTTGAATGCCATTATTCCTCCTTTCTCTGGGCATAAATCTTGGCACAAAAGGACGTCTAAAATGATTATGGTTTCCTTCTTGCAAAGGTCGACTTAAATTTTTATTCTCCATTTCTAATATGTTAACTTTTGTAGGCAAATTTTTAATTAGCTTATTCATTTCATCCATTTTGTCTGATGACTTACCCATAGAAGTTGATGGCATTTACTTCTTACCCTTTTATCTTGATCAAAGTATTATGATTGTTCTTTAAGCTCACTTGTTGCCACCATGTTTGATTCAACCTCTAATGCAGCTTCGTGCATATTAAGCAGGGTCACTCACCTTCTTTCTCTTAGAAGTAAAGAAAACTCAGAATCGAATGAGTTTGCATATGTGAGTTTAGCAGAGGTCTCTGAAGGCTTAAGTTATGTCGGTATTTTGCTATACATCTTATTGAAGCATTTTGAGAAGTCAAGAACTGATTCATTTTCTTTTCTTTTCAAAGCCCCAAACTCAACGATGTAATAAAGGAAGTCTTTTGTATCCCCCCATTGTTTCATGAATACGTCCTCTAATGCTTCTATGCCATCTATTGATCACAGAGGTAATTCCAACTTCTTTTACTTTTTCAATAGCTAATGGGATTTTCTGCATCCATTCAATGCTCTGAGGTTCGATCCTGAGCAAGTGACCACTAGGATGAGGCTTCCTATCCAACTCCATGGCCGAATTTGAAACTGTAGAGGCAACACTTGAAACATATCCTTGAGAAGAAAACATATAAAACCCTTCTTGCAAATCAAACACCATATTATCCCGAGCTAATAGAGTAAAGGATATTAGGTTCAAAATGATTTTAAGGTGTGGAGTGGTACAAATGTTCTGTCCAGTACGATCCAAAGCCAATTGTCGGCTTTTCGGCAAGAACCAACTTCACAATCTTATCACTTCATGATTGTACCCTGCACAAAACTTAACTTCGGCAAGCTAGAAACATGCAAGCATTTGAATAATGAAATGCGATGCCAGCTTATGTTAAACATAGGCAAAATATTATTAAATCCTAACTTTGAAAATATGAAAAGACTTTAATTAGTCTATAGAATGTTAGGTTTAAAAACTAAAACATTTGTAAATGCACAAAACATTTTGAAATGAAATCAAAACAATCCAAACCTTAGGAAAATGAGAAAATCAATCAAGGGTTAAAAATTCTAAGGTAAAATGATAGGCCTAGGGTAAATAGCTAACAGACCTAGGCCAAACAAAAACCATATGTCTTCTCGACATAGTTGCATACAAAACGATGCAAAAGGTTTTCCTTCCCTTGCAAAATTTGAAGTTTATTAATATTGGTAGGTGGGGGTAGGGTCAAAATGGATTTAATCTTCACCAGATTTATATGGATGCCATCCTTGGAAATAATAAATCTAAGCAACCATCCTATCTCAACACAAAAAACACATTTGTGTGGATTCGACCAAATGTTGTAATGGTGGAAATTGAGAACAATGGCCCTCAAATTATCAACATGAAGCTCTCGATGCTAGGAATGAGTAGGCAGATCGTCGAGGTACGGTTCCACAATATTTTTAATGTCATTGAAAGCATAATACAATGCACGTTGGAATGTAGTACCATCGTTTTTAAGACCAAAAGACAACTTTATGTAGGAAAATGTCCCCCATGGGAAAATGAAATCTGTCTTATGTTGATCGAAAGGAATTATATCTATCTAATTATAGCCGGAAAAACCATGCATGAATGAAAATATGACTGTTCCAGCACAGTTATCGATGATTTGATCGATTGATTTGATTTTATTGATCCTTTAGACTATCCCTATTAAGATCTCTAAAATTGATACAAACCATAATTGTACCCTACTTTTTCGTCACATGAACAATATTAGAAACCCATTATGTTAGTGGCACAGGGTAAATGAACCCAGCCCTAAGAAGTTTTCAACTTCTTCCTTAATGGTTGTTGCTTTCCATGGATGTACTTAGCGTAGTTTTTGACGGGTCGTCTTAGCATCAGGGTATGTCTTGATCTCATGAACGATGATCGAAGGATCTACCCCTGGAATTTCATCGTATGTCCAAGAGAAAACATCTCTAAATTCCCTGAAAAGGGTCATATAGGATTCAACTTCTGAAGAAGAAAATTTCTTGACCAAGTGAATGAGTTCAACAACTCTAGGTTTTTTTGACATGCCGAACGAAACACTCAACATTGTGAATGAGTATCGGTGTCTGAGGAGTAGTTACATCAGATGAAACCGTTAACTTGAAATGATTTTCTACCAATTGGTATATTTCCACGACATCTCATATAAAGACATGACTTCCATAATGGATTCATTTGACGGAATAGGTTGCAAAAGATCATCTAGAGATGGGGGGTATCTAACCATCATGGAAGATGGTAAGGGTCTGATGCCACAATGAGGTGATCATTAATGTTGGGGTCATCATTGGTGGATTGGATAGCCTAGTAAATCTCTTCAAAATGACTCAAAGGTGTCAAGTCATAAATTGACTTCCTATTAGCCGAGGTGTCATGACGCATACAAGAGATCATGTTCACAGACGTGACTTGTGAAGAAGGAGGAGGATTGTTCAATGGAAATACTCCAATAAGAGAGGAATATTTAAGAAGGCACGCTCCTATGTTCTGATACCATGGAGCCGAAGAGGATAGGAGTGGAACATTATTCGCAGTATAAGAACTTGTTTCTGGAGAACAAAAAACTAATTGATCAATGATAACAATATTCCCTTGGAATGGGAATTGGACCACACGAAATACAGACGATGCAACTGCTTGCATCGCGTAGAACCAATTCCTACCTAGGAGGACTGTAATCTAGAGGATCATCTAAAACTTCAACATGGATGAAAACTGATTCCCCCCCTAGTTCAATCAATAGAGAGGACAATAATCCATAGGGTTGAGAACCATGACCATTAAATGATTTCAATGGCGTAGATGAACAGTTAATTTTAGGGGATCCTATAGCTCTCCAACAATACCTCATGACCAAGGTCGAGGCAACTTCATCCAAAAGGTACAATGGACTTTATTTCCAATAACTTTTGTAGATAATTCAAAAAAATCTAATTGATGGGAGAGTATTGACTTAAAATCGTCCAATTTAAAAGCGATAACATTAATATTCTCAAGATCCATAGCTCCAAGAACTGACAACATATTCTTCCTCTGCATGGGACAAGTTTGGAGTACTTCGAGGGTATACATAGAACACGGTGCCTAAGCCATATCTTCCACTACATTGTAGTATTTGGCGGCACGTGCTCTAGGATTGAATACTAATTTTCGAAATGCACTCTTGGGTGGTCGGAGGACTGCATCGAGAACAAGTTTTTCAATGTGAAGACAATTGGTAAAAGGAGGGATGGAAGCTTTAGTTTTATAAATTGGAATTTTATCATTTTTCTTCTCTGGAGGAGGGTCATAACTCTGGGATCAAGTGGTAAGATTAATCAATTCACTAGACATCACTTTAACTTCATCAATGGAAGATGAGGAAGACCCATGTAAAGATTGATGGTCAATAAATTGTTGTTGGGTAGGAAAAGGATCAGTCATAACTAGTCCAAAATTTTCTAACCTCCTCGCAACGAGGACATTCTTCAGTGAAATGGTCACCTCCACATATAAGGCAAGGGAATTTTACCTTTCTATTATTTCTCGATTCGAATTTTGTGGTTTGTGTTTTATTATCTTCTTGTTGATTCATAGATTTATTGGATTTGTTTCTTCCTTTCTTCTTTGTTCCCAAAGATTTTGAGGATTGAACCAAATTTACTTCGGTATAAATAACAGGAGAAGAAGCAGTCTTGGGATTGCTAACAGTCTTGATAGCAAATAAAGCAGGCTGGTTTTGTTTTTTCATAGATTTGGTCATCGGTTGTGTCTAAACAGAACCAAGTATTCCATCGGCATGTGGTTTCATCAAAGGTCTTGAAGGGTCCAAAGTGGGACGAGGAGCATTCGAAATCAAATCATACAAAGTACCCGAATGGAAATAAACCAAGTCGAAGTATTGAGCATGGATGATGGCATGCTCTTTGCTAACAACACCTCCTATGGAAACATCCCTAGCAATGGGTGGAAATAATGACTTAGTAAACCAATCAACATGTAATTGATTGAGAATGAGAGCCTTAATAAACCTACATCGTCGTCGCCACTCATGTATATGATCGGATATATGGGTGGAAGTGGTTTGACGGAGTGAGTTAAAAGATATGTACACATTTCATATCTAATCGGTAACTGAAAATGTGTCAAAAAATCCATTACTGGAGTGTTGAAATACCAAAGGAATGTTGAGGCAATTCTATATACCATTTAGTTGCACTTCCAGTGAGATTTCTTTGAAAAAGTATCAAACGGATGGAACCATCGATTAGAGGATTTTATGAATACCGCAAATGATAAGTTGTTATGTGGTTTTTGGGGTCTTCACCAGGTTTGCATCAAATTTTGGTACATCTGAAGGTAACTTTACAGGAATAGCTAGCCATGAAGAATCATGATGAATAAGATCGTTAATCAATCGTGAAAAAACTAGCAGATCGAGTGTTGCTAGAAATGGCAATTGTTGATTCGGTTGTGGATATTGGTAGTATTGATAAGGAATCTGTGTACCAGTAGAACCGTAAGCGGATTGGTAAACAAGTGTTGATAATCCTCCTATAATGAATTGTTTCGACGGTGGTCGGTTTCCAAATGATCCACCCGATGGTACTCTACATGGTGGACTTCCAGCTGTGGATATCCAAGACGTGGATCTCCAGGTCGTCGACCTCTATATGGAGTTCCTCCATGTGGTGGAACTTTGGGTGGTGGACCTCCAGAGGGCGGGACTCCGAGTAGTGGACCTCTAGATGGTAGGCCTCCAGGTGGTGGGCCTCCAGGTGGCCCCCAAGGTGATCCTCCTAGTGACCCAGTAGGTGGTACAATAGGTCCTCCAAACGAATTTATAAGAGGCCTCCTGGGTGTCAGGAAATTTGTCCAATTAGGTTTCCCTCATGGGGCATTCATATTTCCACGATAAGGAATCCCGAGATAAACATTTCCTGAGGCAATTGGTTGATAATTTTGATTAACCATTGCAGGTTGATTTCTTGGGTAAGTATAACCCCATGTGGGTTGGCTAAACATAAGTTAAACCTACGATGGTTAACTTGTGACAAAGGAAGGAATAACCACATTGGAAATCGGAAGGTGCACTGGCTACCGGTTGCTCTAAAGCAACACTCTGTCCAGAATTTGAAGCATCTCCCGGTTGTCAAAACAAATTGGGATGGGGATTATCCCCTAGTCATGGAATTTACAGTAGAACTCAAAATGGGTGGGATATTTTGAATCAATAGGGAGAGGATGGAGGGATCACCTAGATCGTAAGAAACCACATTTTGAATCGATACCCCTGAAATAGTAGTAACACAAGATCGAACAAGAGAATGGTATTTGGGACTAGTTGTTTCCGAACAGGTAGGCAGGGGAGATAAGCTTCTTATTCTTATACTTTCCCCCATTTAAGATTCTTATTCTTATACTTTCCCCCATTTTACATAAACGAGTAAAGGATTCATGAAGTGTCCCAAGAACTTGATCATTCGAGGGAAATATTGGATATCGTGGGGGTGTAAGATATGATAAGCTAATAGTGTCATATTCAGAAATGGTTTTTCATAAAGAAGCCTCCCAAAATGGAGCAGTTAGACCAAATTCAAATGCTACAGGGTCATCTGGAGGTTGGACAAACACCCAATCTTGTGAACCAAAATACTCTTCCATAGGAAAGTGAAAATTTGAATCACTTGAAGAAATTTTTTAAACCACTAGTTGAGTAGGGGTAGATGGATTTTCAAAGGAATAATATTCTTCCCTGGATTCACTAACTGGAATTCCCTATTCATGTGGATCAGATGTAACAGGTTGGTCTATGATTTCCCCTTCTATTTCTTCAATAGAGGGAGGAAATTCATGTGGTAAACCCTGTAGCTTGCGATATCTCCTCACAGGTAGCTCAACCAAAGGTCTAGATAAAAATTGTGCCCTAAAGGTATTATAATAAAAAATATCACACACACAAGTCCTACACAAGCTAAGGTCACAAGAAAAATTAAGTGCTAAGAGGGGTTGAAAATCCGGATCCTCGCCAGGAATGTCAAGTTGTCACAAATCGTGATATATCGCAGGGTCCAACAATAAAACGTGACAAGAAGGATTGGGACCATACGCTTTCTTTAATACCCAACTACCTGGACTGTACGTGCATAGTAGCTCCCCGAGTGTTGCTCTTGGTGTATTGTTTCAATAAGAATGCCAAAAGGATTTTCGTAGTTGGTATAGGTTCCTCGAAGGGTCTCCCAATATACTCCAGGTACGTGGGAGCTCAAATCTATGTCAGTGTTTTCTATTGCACAATTGTTCGAAAGGTGCCTTTCGATATACTATTGAGTACATGAAGAACATTTCGATATACCTCAAGGGTACAAGAAAAGTCATTCAATATACCAATTGGTACGTGGAAGAACTACAAAGTCCCTGGGATGCAATGCAAGCAAGAAACGACAGCTCCTATGTTTATAGCCATCGAAACATGTCTTCTAACCTATAACTCAAATTTCTAATAATTTTAACCTAATCTACTGTTCAATTTTATCTTGACGGTCAGTGAATTTTTATGAAGTGTGTTGTAACTGGAAAATTAATAATCTAAATGAAATAAAAATATTTTTTCAATTAATCTTAGCTAGAGTAAAGGAGATATCTTTTCCTATCAAGAAATAAATGAAAACACCATGCAACTTTGATAACTCATCCTTCAAACATTGCCAATTTTCCAACACACAAAACCTCTCAATGCTCAACCTAAAGAGATCTCTAACATAAAAAAAGAGAAGTTTTGTAATGCTTTAATTTCTATGTTTTTCACAATTAAAACTCAAAAAATATCTACAACTACTCTGTGTGATCAATCAGATTGAAAATGCCTAATCAAATGTAAAGCGACAGAACTAACTTTTCTTTTTGTTTTTGATATATTTTTTGGAATATAAATGCAAAACACAAGCAAAAATCACTCTACAAAAAGCATAAGAAACTACAATATTTTTCCTTTTTATGGATCTATAAAGACTCAAAGATATAAATGCAAACAATAATACTTAAGACTGAATTTCTCAAACACAAAATCACTAAGTTTTGGAGCCTTTACTAAGATAATTTTTCAATATTTTACTCAAAAAATGTATTCATGATAAGTGAAAACTATCAGAACTGACATGAAGCAAAGTAGTAGATCCACAAACCCAAACCAAACAAAGAAAATTTTAAAACAGTGCTTCTATAGTTGGATATGTCCTATCTCAGCGCACCTTGCAGGGCTAAACTAGGGCGTCCCCAAGGGGCGGACACTCTTTACTCTTTGCAGGTCAGCATCAGAAACACTCTCTATTACTAGGTCAAACACGTTGATGACACTCTGTGAAAACAGACAAAAGGCGTGAAGCAGGGATCGACACTCTGTCAAAATGAACTAGTTGCGTCGATGGATCTTGAGGATCAAAAAAGAATAAAGACCTTAAACATAAGCAATTACTAATAAAACTGGAATTTATTGAGTGTAAACACTAACCTGAGGAGGCATATGGAATTGAGATAAGATGAATTTCACACCTTAAATCCTTAAATGAGCAAGAAATTTTTTTAGAGAGCTTGTAATCAAGAGAAAAGCGAAAATTCATAGATCTAATTAAATCCCCAGTATGGTCGCCAGTTTTGTTATCAGAAATTCTCAATCAATGCGTACAAATATTGTTTCCCTACTCTACATGGGGCAGATCTAGAACAAAATACTCATAGCAATGCATCCTCTCCCTAGATTGTCAAACTACTTAAATTTAAACCTTTATTACCTCGCAATGAAGGTGATCCTTGTCTTATAAATTCTCTTACGATCAATTGTACTTGAAAAAGAATGTAAAGACAAGATACAAAAGTGAATGTAGCAATATAATTCAACCATCTATGCTAATGATTAAGGATAAAAGCAATTAACAACTCATATCAACACAAATTATTCATGGGAAAGGGAAGATATTTGTATTAACTGAAATATTAAAAAATAAAAATAAAAAATAAAATAAAATAAAACAAAAGCCTTGATGTTGAAGCCTTTTCTCACAATTTCTTTGACTCACTTTCACACACTCTACAAACTCTACAAATATCACTTACAAGGCCATACGTTTTGCCTCCTATACCAGTAATTATTCTAGCAACATAAAGGTGCTCTCTTGATCCTCTCCTATCATGATCTAAGAAGCTTGTATATATAGGCCAAAGAGGGGCCAAATATGATGCTTCCAGCACATTTATCGAGTATTTGATCAATGTAAGGAGTAGGGAAATTATCCTTTGAACAAGCCCTATTAATATCTCTAAAATCAATAAAAACCCTAATTGTACCTTGCTTTTTAGTCATAGGAACAATATTAGAAACTTGTCAGCGACACGGGGTAAATGAATCCAGCCCTAAGAAGTTTTTCAACTTCTTCCTTACTGGTATTTGCTTTTCATGGATGTACTTGGCATAGTTTCTGACAAACCGGCTTGGCATCAGGGTATGTTTTGATCTCATGAACGATGATCAAAGCATCTATGCCTGGAATTTATTTGTATGTCTAAGCGAAAAAATCTCTAAATTCCCTGAAAAGGGTTGTATAGGATTCAACTTCCGAAGAAGAATAGTTTTGTTCCAATTAAATGTGCTCAACAACTCCATGTTTTACTGATATGTCAACCAGAACAGTCTTAGTAATTTTACTTAGATTACCCTCGGACTCAACATTGTGAATGAGTACCATTGACTGAGGAGTAGTTACAATATTAGATGAAACCGACAACTCAAAATAATCTTCTACCAATTGGTAATTGGGAAGAAAAGAAGATCAATGGTGATGATATTTCCACGGCATATCATATAAAGACATGACTTCCATAATGGATTCATTCGATGGAAGAGGTTGCAAAAGGTAATCTAGATACGGGGGGGTATATCACCAATATGGTAGATAGTAAGGGTATGATTCCACTGTGAAGTGATCATTAATGTTGGGGTCATCAGTGGTGTATTGGATAGCCTGGTAAATCTCTTCAAAATGAATCAAAGGTTTCGAGTCGACAATTGACTTCCCTTTAGCTAAGGTGTCATGACTCGTCGAGGAGATCATGTTCAACATGCGAAGAAGGAGGAGTATTGTTCAATGGAAAGACTCCCATAAGAAAGGAATCTTTAAGAAGGCAGACTCCTACGTTATAATACTACGGATTTGAATAGGCTAGGAGTGGAACATTGTTTGTAGAATTATAACTCATGTCTGGAGAACAAAAATCTAACTGCTAAACAATAACAATATTCCCTTGGAATGGGAATTGGACCACACAAAATAAAAATGATGTAAATGCTTGCATCATGTAGAACCAATTCCTACCTAGGAGGAGATTATAATCTAGAGGAGCATCGATAACTTCAACATGGATGGACATTGATTTTCCCACTAGTTTGATCAACAGAGAGGATAGTAATCCATAGGGTTGAAACCACAACCATCAAATGCTTTCAATGTCATACGTGAATGGATAATTTCAAGGGATCCAATAGCTCTCCAACAAGATAGAGATATGACCGAGGTCAAGGCACCTTCATCCAAAATGGTACGATGGACTTTCTTCCCAATAAATTTCTAGATAATTGAAAATCTAATTGATGGGAGAGTTTCAACTTAAAATCATCCAATTTAAAAGTGATAGCATTACTATTCTCAGGATCCATGGCTCCAAGAACCGACAACGAATTCTTCCTCTGTGTGAGACAGGTTTGTAGTAATTCGAGGGTAGACATAACAGAAGGTGTTTGATCAAGATCTTGCACTACATTGTAGTATTGAGCAGCACGTGCTATAGGTTTGAATATTGATTTCGAATTACACTCTTAGGTGGTCAGAGGACTATGTCGAGAACAAGTTTTTCAATGTGAAGACCATTGGTAGAAGGAGGGATGGAAGCTATAGTTTTATCAATTGGAATGTTATCATTTTTCTTCTCTGGAGGAGGGTCATAACTCTAGGATCGAGTGGTAAGATAAATCGATTCACTAGACATCATTTTGACTTCATCAATGGAATATGAGGAAGACCCATGCAAGGATTGATGGTCAATCAATTGTTGTTGGGTAGGGAAATGATCAGTCAGAACTGTCGTGGTGGAAGTGTTTTTCAAAAATTGGATAACCTCCCCGCGATGAGGACATTCTTTGGTCAAATGGTCACCTACACATATAAGGCAGGATAATTTTACCTTTCTCCCATTTCTAGATTCAACATATGTAGTTTGTGTTTTATTATCTTCCTATTGATTCACAGATTTCTTGGATTTTTTCTTCCTTTCTTCTTTTTTCTCAAATACTCTAAGGATTGAACCACATTTACTTCAATAGAAACAACATGAGTAGAAGCAGTCTTGGGATTGGTAACAGTCTGGCTAGCGAGTGAAGCAGGTTGGTTTTGTTTTTTCATGGATTTGGTCATCGATTTTGTTTGGATATAACCAAGTATTCCATCGGAATGTGGTTCCATCGAAGGTCTTGAAGGGTCTAAAGTATGACGAGGAGCATTCAGAATCAAATCGTACAAAGTTCCCAACTGGGAATAAACCAAGTCTAGGTAGTAAGCACAGATGATGGCTTTCTCTTTGGTAACAACACCTCTCATGGAAACATCCCTGGTAATGGGTGGAAGTAATGACCTATTAAACCAATTAGCAAGTAATTGATCGGGGATGGGAGCCTTAATCAACCTACGTTGTCGTCTCCACTCATGTATATGAATGGATATATGGGTGGAAGTGGTTTGAAAGAGTGAGGTTAAAATATCTGTACCCATTTCATATCTAATCGATAACTAAAAATGTGTCAAAAAATCCATTTCTAGAGTGTTGAAATCCCAAAAGGAATGTTGAGTCAATTATATATACCCTTTAGCAACAGTTATAGTGATATTTCTTTGAAAAAGTATCAAATGGATGGAACCATCCAATAGATAATTTGACGAACACCACAAATGATAAGTCATTACGTGGTTTTTGGGGTCTTCACTAGGTTTGTCGTCAAATTTGGTATATCTAAAGGTAACTTTACAGGAATAGTTAGCCATGAAGGATCATGGTGAATAGGATTGTTAATCAATCGTTACAAATTTGGAAGATTAAGTGTAGCCAGAAATGGAAATTGTTGATTCGGTTGTGGATACTAGTAGTATTGATAATGCATCTATGTACCAGTAGAACCATAAGTGGATTGATAAATGGGTGTCAATGATCCTCCTATAACGGGTTAGTTCGGAGGTTGTTGGTTTACAAATTATCCTCCTAATGGTCCTCTAGGTGGTGTACCTATGGGTGGCGGAATTCCAGGTGGTGCACCTACAGATGGAGGGCCTCCAAGCGGTCGACCTCTAGAGGGTAGGCCTCCAAGTGGTGGACCTCAATATGTTGGACCTCCAAGTGGTGGAACCCTAGGTGGCCCTCATGGTGAGCCTCCCGATGACCCACTAAGTGGTCCACCAGGTTATCCAAATGAATTTATAAGCAGTCTCCTGGGTGCAAGGACATTTTTCCAATTAGGTTTCCCCCATGGGGTATTCATATTTCCAAGATAAGGAATCTTGGGATAAACATTTCTTGAGGAAATGGGTTGATAATTTTGATTAACCATTGCAGGTTGATTTCCTGGGTAAGTATAACCCTATGTGGGTTGGCTAAATGTAGGTTGAACCCATAATGATTGTCCTATGACAGAGGAGGGAATAACAACATTGGCAGTCATGGAAGGTGCACTAACTATTGGTATCCCTAAAGCAACACTCTGCCCAACATTTGAAGCAATTCTCTCGGTTGTCGAAGAAACTTGGGCAGGGGATTTCCCCCTAGTCATGGAATTACAGGAGAACTCGAAATGGGTGGGATATTTTGAATCGACGCGGCAGGGATGGAGGGTTGACCTGGATCATAAGAAACCACATTTTGAATCGATATCCCTGAAATAGCAGCAACACGAGATCAAACATGAGCATGGTATTCGGTACTATATGTTTCTGAATAGGTAGGCAGGTGATATAAGCTTCTTCTTCTTAAACTTTCCCCCATTTTATGTAAATGAGTGAGGGATTCATGAACTGTCCCAAGAAATTCATCATCAAGGGCAAATCTTGGATCCCAAGGGGGTGTAATATATGATAAGATAGTAGTGCCATATTCCGAAATGGTTTGTCCTAAGGAAGTCTCCCAAAATGGAGCAGTTTGACCAAATTTAGATGCTACAATATCATCTGAAGGTTGGGAAAACACCCAATCTTTTGAACCAGAATACCCTTCCACGGGAAAGTGAAAATTTGAATCATGTGAAGAAGGTTGTTGAACCACTACCTGAGTAGGGGTGGATGGATTTTCAAAGAAATATTATTCTTCCTCGGATTCAGTAACTAGAATGCCCTCTTTGTGTGGATCAGTAATAACAGGTTGGTCCATGGTTTCCCCTTCTCTTTCTTCCTGGTGAGAGGAAATTCAGGTTGTAAACCCTGAAGCCTATGAGATCTCCTCACAAGTAGCTCAGCTAGAGCTCTATATAAAAATTGTGCCCTAAAGGTCTTCTAATCGAAAAGATCACACACAAAATTCCTACACAATATAAGGTCACAAGCAAACTTAAGTGATAAGAGGGGTTGAAAATATGAATCCTCACCAGGAGTATCAAGTTGTCACAACTTGCGATATACCATAGGGTCCAACAGTAAAATGTGACAAGGAGTATTGGGACCATACCCTTTCCTGAATACCCGACTACCTCAACGGTACGTGCCTAGCAGCTCCCCGATTGTTGTTCTTGGTGTATTGCTACAATAAGACAACCAAAAAGATTTTCTTTGTTGGTATATGTTCCTAGAAGGGTCTCCCAGTATACTCAAGGTACATGGGATATCACATCAGTGTTAGTATTGTCTGATGCAAAACTATTCGAAAGGGGCCTTCCGATATATTATCGAGTACGTGAAGCACCTTTAGATATACCTCAAGGGTACATGAAAATTTGTTCGATATACCAATTGGTACGTGGAAGAAGTGCACAATCGTCGTGATGCGGTGCAGGAAAGAAACGACAGCTCCTATGTTTATAGATGTTGGAACACGTCTTTGAATCTATCGCTCAAATTTCTAAGAATTTTAACCTAAGCTATCGTTCAATTTTATCTTGACAGATAGTGAATGTTTATGAGGTGTGTTGTAATTGAAAAATTAATAATCTAAATGAAATGCAATTGTCTTTTCGATGAATCCTAGCTAGATTAAAGGAGATATATTTTCCTTTCAAGCAATAAATAAAAGCACCATACAACTTTGATAACTCATGCTTCAAACTTCAACAATTTTCAGACACACAAAACCTCTCAATGCTCAACCTAAAGAGATCTCTAACATAAAATGAAAAGTTCCCTAACGCTTTAACTTCTATGCTTTTCACAATCAAAACTCAAAAAAGAAAAACTACTACTCTATGTGATCAATCAGATTGAAAACACCTAATCAAACGCAAAGCAACATATCTAACTTTTCTTTTTGTTTTTGATATATATTTTTGAATAGAAATGCAAAGAAAAAGCAAAAATCACTCTACAAAAAGCATAAGAAACTACAATATTTTTTCTTTTTATGGATCTAGAAAGACTTAGAGATGTAAATGCAAACAATAATACCCAAGACTGGATTTATAAAACACAAAATCACTAATTTTTGGAACCTTTACTAAGATAATTTTTCAAGATTTTACTCAAAAAATGTATTCAAGCTAAGTGTACACTATCAGATCTAACAACAAGAAAAGCAGCAAATCCACAAACCCAAACCAAACAAAGAAATTTTCAAAAGAGTGATTCTAGAGTTGGAGATGGCCTACCGAGGCGCACCTTGTAGGGATGAACCAAGGCATCCCTAAGGGGCTAACGCTCTTTACTCTCTGCGAGACAGTGTCAGCGACGCTCTCTATTACTGGGTCAAAGGTGGCAGCGATGGTATGTGAAAACATATAAAAGGCATCGGGAAGGGCTCGGTTCTCTATCAGAATGACCCAAGTGTATCAGCGGGTCTTGAGAATCAAGAAAATGAATAAATACTTTTAACATAAGAAATTACTAATCAAAGTGGAATTTGTTGAGTGTAAACACTAACCTGAGGAGGAAGATGGAATTGAGATAATATGAATTTCACACCTTAAATATTTAAATGATTAAGAAAAAATTTAGATATCTTTTAATCAAGAGCAAAGCGAAAATTCATAGACCTAATCGAATCCCCACTATGTTCGCTAGTTTTGTTATCGGAAATTCTCAATCAATGCAGACAAAAATTGTTTCCCTAGTTTACATCGAGTGGATCTAGAACAAAAGACTCACAGCAATGCATCATCTCCCTAGATTGTCAAACTACTTGAATTTAAAGCTTTCTTACCTCGCAATGAAGGTGGTCCATGTCTTCTGAATTCTCTTACGATTAGTTGTACCTACAAAAGAATGTAAAGAACAAGATACAAAAGAAAGTAACAAGATAATTCAATTGTCTATGCTAATGCTCAAGGAGAAAAGCAATGAAAAACTCACATCAACACAAATTATTCATGGGAAAGGGGAACATATTTGTATTAACAGAAGAAAAAAAACAACCAAATCCTTGATGTTGAAGCCTTGTTCGCACAATGTATTTTACTCACTTTCACACACTCTATAAACTCTACAAATATTACTCACAATACCATACTCTTTGCATCTTATACCAGTAATGATTCCAGCAGCATAAAGTTGTTCTCTTTATCCTCTCCTATCATGATCCATGAAGGTTGTATATATAAGCCAAAGAGGGGCTAAATGGGTTGATATTTTTTGGGAGGAAGGTGTGGGATCATCCCTAGAGGTTAAGGATATGAATCCCACCTATTCCAAGCAGTTGACATAAGCCTCCATGAGTACTTTCATTTAGAAGGTTCTCAAAATCTATTATTTTTTCCTTTTTAACAGTGATGACACTCCTTTCCCACTAGCAGAAGGCGTCATAGAGGGTCGACGCTCCTTATCCATAGGAAACAAGTGTCACTGATGCTTCTTTTCATTGGGAAAAAGGCATCAGGCATGGATGATGCTCTATGTCAGAAGACATAGTGTGTTACGCCTCCTAGAATTGATCAAAAATCTCCTCAAAAAGATGTTTTGGCCAAGAAACTTCATGGGATTGAGTATAGTGACAAATTTTGGGTGTAACAGAAGTTGGGATTGAAAAGGATGGGACGCCCCACTCCCTATAGATTTTCCTAGTTGCAAAAAGTACATCATCTCTTGGTGAACGAGAAGTGTGAGGTGGAGATACAAATTGGTCCATAGAAAGATGTGGTGTTTTGTGACATAATTCCCATGGATTTCTATCATGTCTTCTTGGGGAGACATTGGAAGTTTGACAGAAAGGCTATCCATGATGGAAGAATGAACATTTACTCATTGGAGAAGGATGGGAAGAAGAATTTGTTGCTTCCATTGAAGCATGAAGCAGCTAAAGAGGACCTTGGACCAAGCATTCTACTCATGAATGGAAAATAGTTGTTGTAGGAATTCAAGAAGGAAGAAGAAATGCACTTTGCTCTTATTGGAAAAAAAAGGTAATTTTGAATTCCACAAAATTAGATGATCTATGTATTGAAGTTAAAGACTTACTTGATGAATTTGTTGATATAGTTGTGGATGAAATACCCAATGCTTTGCCTCCTGTGAGAAGTATTGGTCACCATATTGACTTGATACCTGGTGCAAGTTTTCCAAAAAAGGTAGCCTATAGATTGACTCCTCAAGAGAATAAGGAAATCAAAAGACAAGTACAAGAATTATTGGATAAAGGCTTAGTGAAGGAAAGCTTAAGTCCTTGTGTAGTACCTGCAGTACTTAGTCCAAAGAAGGATGGTGAATGGAGCATGTGCACTGATTCTAGAGCAATCAACAAGATTACTATTCGGTACAGATTTCCAAGTCTACCCTGCATTGATGATTTGATGGATTGTTTGAGTGGGTCAAAGTATTTTTCTAAAACAGATTTGAAGAGTGGTTACCATCAAATAAGTATTAGATAGGAGGGTGAATGAAAGACTGTGTTTAAGACTAATAATGGCTTGTATGAGTGGTTTTTGATGTCGTTTGGTCTCACTAATGCACCAAGTACTTTTATGAGGTTAATTAATGAAGTCTTGAAGGAATGCACAAGGAAGTTTGTGATAGTTTATCTTGATGATATTTTGATTTATAGTCAAAGTAAGGAAGAACACTTGAGACATCTCATATTGGTCATGAATACTCTACAAAATAAAAAAGTGTTGATACATTTGAAGAAGTATAGCTTCATGAAGATTTAGTCTACTCGGGCTCTGGTCTTAGAAGAGGGACTGAAAATGGATCCAGAAAAGGTGCAAGCAATTATAGACTAGACAACTCTTAAGAGTGCATATGAGGTAAGAATTTTTCATGGTATTGCAAGTTTTTACAATAAATTTATTAGAAATTTAAGTCAAATTAGTGCACCTATGATATACATAATAAAGGGAAATAGACAGCCTTTTAGATGGACAGAGGCAGTTGAAGGAAAATTTTAAACTGCTAAAAAATAAGGTTACAGAGAAGCATGTATTGGCCATACCAATTTGTGACAAAACCTTTCAAGTAGAGAGTGATGCTAGTGGGACAACAATAAGTGTTGTGTTAAGTCAAGAACATAGACCAATAGTGTATTTTAGTGAAAAAATGAATCATGCAAAACAAAAGTATTCCTCCTATGACAAAGAAATCTATGCAATTATGCAAGCTCTTGAGAAATGGAGACACTATTTAATGCCCACAGAATTTGTCATATATTTTGATAATAATTCCTTACAATTCATAAGCAGTCAACCTAAGTTGAACTAGAAACATGCTAAGTGGGTAGATTTTTTCCTAAGCTTTACCTTCATGATCAAACACAGAAGTGGAAAGTCCAATAGAGTTGTTGATGCTTTCAGTAGGGTGAATTTGATTTTATAATTCAAGGTTAGCACTTTGGGGTTTGATGAGTTGATCAGCATGTACAAGGAGGATGTATATTTTAAGGATATATATTCAACCTGTGAGAATCCAGCTGCTCACAATAGAAGCCAATGGTTGGATTACATGCTACAAGGGGGTTTGTTGTTCAAGAACAATAAGTTATGCGTTCTTGAATGTTTAATGAGGGAAAATATAATCAAGGAGAAGCACAGTGGAGGAATGACAGGCCACTTCGGACAAGAAAAAACATACGCTCAGGTGAGTGCTTTTTACTTTTGGCCAAGGATGCAAAGTGATGTGAAGAATTTTGTTGAAAAATGTAGGATATGTCAACATGCAAAGGGAAGGAGTCAAAACACAAGACTGTACTAGCCACTTCCCATCCTAACTCGACCTTGGGATTCCATCAATATGGATTTTGTTTTAGGTTTTCCAAATATTCATAGAGGAAATGATTATGTTTATGTAGTAGTAGATAGATTTTTAAAAATGGCTCATTTTATTGCTTGTAAGAAGACTAATGATGCCACTAACATTGCCAAATCGTTCTTCTCATAAGTAGTAAGGTTGCATGGTCTACCTGTAAGCATTGTCTTAGATAGGAACAACAAGTTTGTTGTTCATTTTTTGAGGACTTTATGGAAGAAACTGGGAACAAATCTCAGTTTTAGTTCCGTTCGTCACCCTCACACTGATGATCAAACTGAGGTGGTAAACAAAATCTTGGGAAACATATTTAGAAGTCTTGTTTATAAGAATCCAAAGCAATGGGATCTAGCTCTTGCTCAAGATGAATTTTCCTATAATGACTCAACAAATAGGATCACGGGTATAAGCCCATTCCAAATCATGTATGGAATGCATCCAAGCGTAGTGTATGCACTCTGGAATTTGGGGAAGTTGGAATCCATAAGTGCAGATGGTGAAGACTTTGCAGTAAGGATACAGGAGCTACAAGAAAATTTCAAGAAGAAGTTGCAAGAGAGCATTGAAAAGTACAAGCAGAGAGCTGATTTAAAGGTGAAAGAAGTTAACTTTAAGGTAGGAGACTTAGTGATGGCATATCTCTGAAAAGAGAGGTTTCCTAAGGGGACCTACAATAAGCTAAAATTGAAGAAGATTGGACCCTACAAGATACTAAGAATATTTTCAGCGAATGCATGTGAGTTAGAACGTCCTTCAGACCTTGAAATTTCTCTCATTTTCAATATATCATACTTATATTCATTCATCGGATGCAGACATTTTTCCAACAGAAATGACTAGCAGTGATGATAATAAAACTTTGGAATGGCAAGGATAGTTGCCTAAGAAGGTACAACAACATAATGAAACAATTTTGAATAAGAGGGTTTCAAAAAGAACTAGGGACAAAGAATATTTTCAGTATTTGGTTAAGTGGAAGTAGCAGCCATTGGAAGATGCAACATGGATGACAACGGCAAAGGTTTCTAAGTATAATGTGGACCTTGAAGACCTAGTCAAGAATTATCTTCTTCCCCGAGATTCTAGTGCAGGAACATCTCCAATGACTATGGAACCAAAGTAGGATTGGAATTTATCCTTATTTGTGAAGAAGTCATGAAGTTTTTTTTCTTTTTGTTGTTTTGGACTAAGTTCGTTGTTGTAATAGTTATATATAAAATAATGGCACTCTGCCAATGGTTCCTCAGTTCTCTAGGTAAGTTGAAGCAATTAGATTAGTGCTTTTGTCTTTCGTAGTGGGAACTTGACAGTTCGGATTCCATAAGCATGAATGAATTGTATATATCCATGTATGCATTGTAATCATGGACGGTTGTAGGGGGTTGTTAATGAAATAAAGAACAAAGAGTGTGTGCTCTGTGTATTGATAATCATGTACCCTTTTCAATAACCAATGAATGAGATCAATTACTTTTTGAGGCGAATTGATAACTATGAGAACCTGTTGAGCCATGATATGGGTTTGTGGAGATTGTTAGTTTCCTAACTGATAAGGAGATTTAGGATTAATCGTTTCACTGATCAATCAACGAGAAATGGTGCTTACTATCGATATGTTGGTCCCTGCATGCATTTTTCCAAGCACTGCTAGCATTTATTCTTAATCTTGCGTGCATTTCCTAGACTTGCGAGCATCCACACAATTTTATGACATTATCACCTGCCTTGCGGGAATTTAGTGAAGACGTGCGAGCATTTCACCAAGCCCCATGTGCATCCTACAGAGACCTTGCGGGAATTTTTTTTTTCCACACAAGTATAAGGGCATTTCTTTTCCGCTTTGTGGGAATTTAGTCAAGTCCTTGTTCGGCATAGATTCAGGCCCTATGGGCATCAGATTGGTCACCTTCCTGTGTCATTCATCCTATCAAAATACCTTATTCCTCGCTAGTGTAGATTCATTTTGGTAATACATTCAAAATATGGGGTTTAAATCCTTTCTTTCCTTTCTTTTATAAGAGGAAAGACTAGTTTCCCTTTCCATGGAGAGCTCTTTCTTTATTCTCCTCAAACTTCCATTGGCATCATCCTTGTGCTTTGTTGCCCTTTGTCCATCATCCTTGGTATGTTAAAAATTGTGCCAAGACAAGTGGTTGTCCACCTTGTGATGCCTAGGGATGGATAAATGATTGATGTGGTCTGTAGTCACTTTATTAAAGTGACAAATACTTTAATTGTTTTAAAGTCACTTTATAAAGTTGGTTTATGGTTTTATTCTTTAATTGACTTTATGAGAAATAAAGTGGGTGAAAATTTAAACAGCTCATTAATTATTTAAATGAAAAGAGAATTGAAGTAATTTAATAAGAAAATTTATAAGCATTTAAAGTGGGCCCTATATCCTACATACATGTACTATAACTTGTTTGATAATGTTTTCTTATGTAAATTTTATAGATGATGGAAAAACTATGATGTTGTGATGCTGCTACCCTAGGGTTTCTAAGAGATGTCTAATGGCTCCTCAGTAACCTGCTATCGCTCTACGATTACCATCTTCTCTTCCTTGAATCTCGTTCCCAACTCCCTGACCGCTCCTATGGTCTCCAGCTCTGGGGGGCGCCAGGTCCCCCCTTGTCACAGCCAAACGCCTGCCCCATACAAACACAGGAAAATGCATAATTCTTCAACAATCCTTCACCCACTGACAAACAGCAATCTGACGTTGTCAAGTCTCTAGAGGAAATGTAGAATATGCACATGGTAGCCGATAAACCCCGAACAAACACATGCATAGGCATGTCTTCAGAAAAAAAAAACCAAAAATCAACTTGCCCCTTCCAGAATCAATGCCAGAATCGAATACATGAAGACGTATGCTCTCATTGGAAAATTCATTGGAATCTGGCCCACCGAAAAGCTCTTCTCCACTGGATCACCGTCAAATGGAGGACCAAGGCCCATTTTGACCTGCGGCTAGGCTCAAAAGCTTTTTCACAATCATTTTCTCCCTGCTGAAGGACATAGACTGTGTGCTGGAAGGAGGGCCTTATTTCTTCAACTTTGTGGGTCTCTTCCTCAGGAGCTAGGTTGAACGCTTCAATCCTAACAAGGAAAAATTCTCCTAGGCCCCAGTCTGGGTTCACCTATACTCTCTTCCCTAGGACTATTGGGACAAGGAGATGCTCAAAGATATCGACAATGCATTGGGAGACTTTTTCAAAGTGGCGGATCAAACAAGACAACAAAGGTACACCTCCTACGCTTGAATTTCTGTTTATATGCAAATTTCTAAAACCCTACCAGAGTCCATTATACTCGCACATGAAGACATAGAATGGATTCAACCGCTAGACTATGAACATGTGCCCTTCAGATGCAAAAAATCTCACGAGCATGGCCATCTTTATCGAGACTGCCCCAAGAATAAAACTCCCACAGAGTCAAACCTCTCTACTGATGAAGAAAGTTTCAAGAAAGTTGCCAATAAAAGGAGACGAGGGAGAAAAAATCCTATAGTCAGAAAACCCTCGAAACCTTCTACTAGTAACAGCTTTGGGATTCTAGAGTCCCAGAATGAAGATCCAGCAAATACAAAGACAGAGGCCCCCCATACTTCAAATCGCCCTCACCAAGATGCATAAAAAGGCAAGAACACAGATGAATCTAGCCAACCTGCCAAGGTAAACTCAAATAAGAAACCTCAGTATAGGATGGAAGGATTATAGGCTCAAGAGTCTCTACTTTCCACTCAATAGGGAGATGTCCTAATGGATCAAGACATGGGCGACATAGATTTGGGGGATCTAGATCTATTAGGTCTGGAAGATGCCTGGAAAAACAGCACCCTCCAGGACATTTCTCCCAAGCAGATCCAAATGCTCACCGACATTCTCCATACATCCAAAGGCAGCAACAAACTAGGTATAATAGTCAACAGCCCAAAAGAAACCAAGAAAAGCAGTAAGGAGACCAAGAAAAGAGGAAGGAAAATGTATCTTTAAAGAATAGCCATTCTGGGCACCATACTGGTAGAATCATGACAATACTCTCAGCTTACAAAATTATTCCCTCTCCACCCCACGGTTAATCAATGAAGATTATATCCTTGAATATAAGAGGCATCAACAGCCCTAGCAAGTACAGAATGATCAAAAAAAAAGATCCAGCAAGACAAACCCACCATTCTCATGTTACAAGAAACCAAATCCAGCAGCTCCAACCTTGAAATTCTCATGTCCAGACTATGGCGCGGCATCCAATCCATCTCTATTGACTCCTCATAGGCCTCTGGGGGTCTAACCATCTCCTAGAACCTTGCGGAAGTGGAACTTGATAATTTCCTAGTCTCGGGCCACTCCATCTATGCCCATTTTTATCCCATTGGCACCAACCTCCACATCAGGATAACCAATGTTTATGGCCCCAACTCCCTGATCAAAAAATTTCCTTTCTCAATTTCCTCCACTGGCTCATCGAGGACCAAGCCCATACCATTGATATCCTTGGTGGAGACCTCAATCTCATTACCTCCATTTAGGACAAACGAGGAGGACGGTGCATGCTCTCTCAGGAAGACAAGCTCTTTAAGGAGTACATAGACAACAACATCCTGATCGATCTCAACACAAACAATGGGATTCAATAATGTAAACAAGTCATGTCAAGTCATTGTGGGTAACCCTCCTATTGATCAAGGGTTAAAGTCCCCGCAGTTGCGGGGCCCTAGAGTTATTAGACTCTCCTAGAGAAGTTGACCCTAGTGAGTTATTGTCAAGTCGGGAATTAGTATAAATAGAAAGTGAGCCTCTCTATTTATCACACACTCACTCACACTCAGTTGTAGCGCATAGTTGAGGAAGAAGAAGTTGTTGGGGCTAGAAAGAAAGAGACTATTGTTGTCGGGAGATCATTTTACTGTTTTGGGGTTTTACTTTTGGTGTTGATTCTATCTCTGAGGAAGTTGCGGGGTTTTCTCCATTTATGGTTTCCCCAAGGAAAAACATCGTGTTCATTGTCTCTTGTGTTTGATTGTTGTGCTTTTTATTCTCTCAGTTAAAGATCCTAATATAATGCTAGCTTGAATGATAAAAATCTAACATGGTATCAGAGCTAACCTGAGAAGAAGACACTATGCAGCTGTGGAAACTAGGGCTTCCTACTTTTTGGATCTCTCTCCACTGATTTTCAGCAAAAGAAGGTTGGGATGACTCTCCTCTCTAGGGGGCATATTTCTATCGAAGAAGAATCTGATTCTGAGCATTTTCAGTTTTTGACCTGAAACTGCTGCTGAAAATTAGGGCTTTCCACAGAAATTGGAATTTTTGAGTGAGCCCAGGCCTGGATTGATCTCCTCCTCAAAATCAAAGTTTAGAGATCAAGATCAAATTTTTTGGTTGGACAGAACTCTGAAAAATTCAAACCTTAATATGCTCCTGAACAGCTCTGCAGAATTTCAGCTCCAGATCCAGATCCGACATTTTAACCTAGTAAGATCTAAATCTTTTGTATTTCCATTTGAGGTTCTCAGTTAAGATGTCTCATCATACCAAGCTTGATGAAAAGCTTGAGGGAGCTGATAACTTCCAAGCCTGGAAGTATAGGATCTCCCTTGACCTGGAAGAAAATGAGTTGGACTCCTACATCAATGAGGAGGTTCCAATTCCAGAGGGAGATAAGGCTAAGGCCTTACACAAAAAGAAGTTGGTCATGGCTAAGAGGATTATTGCTGATTCAATCAAGGATCACCTCATACCACAGGTGTCCTCCCTAAAGACACCTAAAGCTATGTCTGATGCCCTGACCAAACTGTTTGAAGGAAAGAACATAAACCAGAAGATGACTTTGAGGAACCAATTGAAGAATGTGAAGATCCAGAATGTGGAGACCATATAGTCATACTTCACAAGGGTCTCCCAGATCAAAGAACAACTTGAAGCAGTGGATGAAGAAGTAGAGAATGCAGAGATTGTAATGACCACCTTGAATGGTCTCCCTAGATCATGGGACTCCTTTATTAAAGGGATCTGTGCCAGAAAGAAGCTAGTCAAATTTAGGAAATTATGGGAAGAATGCTCTCAAGAAGAAGCTCGGATAGCAGCTCGAGAAGAAAATATGGGAAGTGAATATCAAGCTCTCACAGTACACTCCAAGAAAAGAAAAAGAAGTTCTCATCACCCCAAAGGTAAGCACTTCCATAAAAGTAACACTAGAAAAGATTTGTCTAGAATCAAATGTTATACATGCGATGAAGTAGGACACTATGCTAGAGAATGTCCTAGAAACAAAAATGTCTCTCACAAGAAGAATGAAAACAAGAGAAGACATCTTGGTCATGCTACAAAGGATGATGAACCTTCCACAAAGAGAATCAGACAAGAAAGTGATGATTCTTCAAGTGATGAAGAATATGTCTTGATTTCCACTCTCACGGGAAACATCACACATGGAAGCAATGATTGGCTTATAGACAGTGGGGCTTCCAAACATATGACATGATTCAAAGAATCCTTTGTGAAACTATCAGAACATGAATCACCCCACAAGGTGAAACTTGGAGATGACTACCAGTATCCAATAAAAGGTAGTGGGGAATCCTCCTATAAGCTAGACTCTGAAAATTCTATGACGATGAAGGATGTATTGTTTGTACCAGGACTAAAGAAGAACCTCCTCTCCATATCTACATTAGATGCAAAAGGCATGAGGGTTGCATTTGTGGAGGGCCAAGTTCTCATGTGGCCAAAGGGAAAGACTGTTGATGATGCAGTAGTAATTGGGGAACAACAGGGAGGTCTATACAAATTGAAGGGCCATCCAGAACAAGCCTTGATCCATGACACATTAGAGCCAAATGAACTTTGGCATAGAAGGCTTGCACATGTGCACTACAGAGCACTACCTCTTGCAAGCAAAGTTGTTGAAGGACTTCTAGAAATCCAGTCAAAACATGACGGTATCTACAAAGGATGTGCAAAAGGAAAGAATACAAAGAAGACATTTCCAAGTAGCGACAGCAAGGCAAAAGGAATCTTGAAAATCATTCACTCCGATGAATGCAGTCCTATGTCATCCAGTTCATTAAGCAGGTATGTATACTATGTTTCTTTTATTGATGATTTTTCTAGGAAGACATGGATATACTTCTTGAAGAACAAAGATGAAGTATTTAGCAAGTTCAAGGAATTCAAAGCCTTGATCGAGAACCATACAGAAAAGAAGATCAAAACCTTTCGATCGGATAATGGTGGAGAATTCACACCAAATGAATTCAAATCATTATGCAAAGATTCAGGGATTAAGAGGGAGTTAACTACTCCATATAATCCACAACAGAATGGGGTTGTTGAAAGGAAGAATAGAACGATTATGGAAGCCGCAAGGTCCATGCTTCATGATCAAGATCTTCCCATGTATCTATGGGCAGAAGCTGCCACAACTGCGGTATATGTACAGAACCATACTTCACACAGAGTACTTGAGAACAAGACCCCTCAAAAAGTCTTCTCCGGCAAGAAACCAGAAGTCAACCATCTCAGAATATTCGGTTGTCCAGTATACATACACATTCCGAAAGGAAAGAGGACAAAGCTAGATCCTTCAGGAAGGAAGGGTATATTTGTGGGATACTCTGAAAGCTCAAAGGCTTACAAAATATACTTCTCAGGATTCAAGAAGATCGACATCAGTAGGGACGTAACATTTGACGAAGACTCAACTTACAACAAATCCAGAAAGAGACCTGCTAAAGAACCTGAAGAAACAGAAGCACCCAGAATTCATGACACAACCATGAATAAATAAATTCAAGAAGAAGAACGAGAATTAGAAGAACCTCAAGAACCTGTAGATCCACCTCAGGAGAAGAATCCTCACAAGAGGAAACCTGCTTGGTACGAGAAGTTATCTAAGGTGCAGAAAGATGTGGGGCTCCAGAAGAAAATCACAGAGAAAGAAAAAGGATCAGATCCTACTCCGGGTATGTAGCCTTATTATGTGACTTCATCGATAAAGAACCTTCCAACTATGAAGAAGCGACAGAAAGGAAAGAATGGAAGGATGCTATGATCAAAGAGTATCAATCGATCATGAAGAATGATGTATGGGATATTGTCCCAAGACCAGAAGGGAAGTCTATTGTAACTTCCAAATGGATCTACAAGATCAAGCATGCTGCAGATGGTAGCATAGAGAAATATAAAGCAAACTTTGTGGCTCGTGGATTCTCCCTGAAAGAAGGAATACATTATGAAGAAACATTTGCACCTGTAGCCAGATACACTTCCATCAGATCAGTACTTGCTTTGGCTGCAGTGATGACATGGAAGATACACCAGATGGATGTCAAGACTGCTTTCTTGAATGGTGTAGTGGAAGAGGAAGTGTATGTGGAGCAGCCACTCAGTTTTGAGACACATGACAGGGAGTCTCATGTGTGTAAATTGAAGAAAGCCCTGTACAGTTTGAAACGGGCACCCAGGACATGGTATGGCAGAATTGACAGCTTTCTATGCAGTTTGGGCTTTACCAAGAGTAAAGCAAATTCCAACCTTTACTACAAGGTTGAAGATGGTAACCCAGTGATAATCCTACTGTATGTAAATGATCTGTTTATAACAGGTATGGATGGGTTGATCATTGATACGAAGAGGAAGCTTGTTGCCGAGTTTGAAATGAAAGACTTGGGTATGATGCACTATTTTCTAGGCATGGAGGTGTGGCAGAATGCGGATGGATCTTCCTCGGACAAGGGAAGTATGCAGTAGAGATCCTAAAGAGATTCGGGATGATGGACTGCAAGGCCATGACCACACCTATGGCATCGAACCTGAAGCTATTGAGCGATGCTTCATCAGAATCAGTTGATGCTATGATTTATCGTCAGATGATTGGATCCTTGATGTACCTGACGAATACGATACCGTATATTTGCTTTGCTGTGAACACCTTGAGCCAGTTCCTAATAGATCCGAGACATGTTCACTTGATTGCTACAAATCATATTCTGAGGTACCTGAGGGGTACAGTTGATTATGGGCTCAAGTATGAGGCGAATTAGAAGATTAACCTGAAGGGTTATGTTGATTGGGCAGGCAGTGCCATCGATAGGAAGTGCACTTCAGGGTGCTGCTTTAGTGTGGGATCATGTGTGATCTCTTGGTTTAGCAGGAAACAGTCTTGCGTGGCACTGAGTATAGCTGAAGCAGAGTATGTCGCAACTTGTTCAGCTAGTTGCAAGGCAGTATGGTTGAGGAAGCTACTATCTGATTTATTTGGTCTCCAGCTGGATGCTACTTGTATATATTGCGACAACAAGAGTTGTGTGAAGTTGTCGAAGAACCTGGTGTTCCAGGGATATGGTGTAGAGAGGAGCAGTGAAGCTCCAGTATGTTGCGATGGACGAACAGATAGCTGATGTGTTGACGAAGCCATTGGCCAGAGTGAAGTTTGAGTACTTCAGGGAGAAGCTTGGTGTTCTCCAGATCGAGGCTTCCCCCAAGGGGAAGTGATGAGTCCGTGAGCCATTCTGGCATGGTGAGAGGATTGGTTCCTTCCATGGTCAGATGTAAGGGCTGAGCCATTCTGTCATGGTGAGAGGATTGGTTCCTTCCATGTCAGATATGAGTGCTGAGCCATTCTAATGTGACTGTAGGATTGGTTCCTACATGATCATATATAAGTGTTGAATTCCATTCTCTGGGAGAATGGAGGTACTTGATCAGTTACCAGGAATCCTCAGCCTGGGGCTGAGGGCCATTCTGATGTGACTGTAGGATTGGTTCCCACATGATTAGATGTAAGTGCAGTGCATTTCCACAGATGATAATATTTGTGTCCTATCATGCTGGTGGATGTGAGTGTCGAGCCTTTCCACAGATGATAGTAGTTGTGTCCTATCATGATGGTGGATGTGAGTGCTAATCATTTTCACAGATGGTAGTAGGTGTGTCCTACCATGCTGGTGATTGTAAGTGTTGTGCCTTTCCACAGATGGTAGTAGGTGTGTCCTACCATGCTGGTGATTGTAAGTGTTGTGCCTTTCCACAGATGGTAGTAGGTGTGTCCTACCATGCTGGTGGATGTGAGTGTCATGCCTTTTCACAGATGATAGTAGTTGTGTCCTATCATGCTGGTGATTGTAAGTCCTGTTCCTTTCCACATATGGTAGTAGGTGTGTCCTACCATGTTGGTGGATGTGAGTGTCGTGCCTTTTCACAGATGATAGTAGTTGTGTCCTATCATGCTGGTGAATGTAAGTGTTGTGCATTTCTAACATGGTGTTGGATGTGTTCCTCTCATGGTCAGATGTGAGTGCTGGCCATTCTAACTTAGGGTCGGATATAAGCGCTGAAGAAGACTTACATGGAAGCTAGGCCTACAACCAGCATGAAAAAGGGCTGGCTCTGTAGAACTTCCTGTGACGAGAAGAATCATGAGATAGCACCTATGATGATGACCCAGTGATGATCCAGATCCAGTGATGATGATCCAGATCTAGTGATGATGTCCCCGTGATGATCCAGATCGAGTGATGATCTAGATCCAGTGATGATCCAGATACAGTGATGATGATCCAGATCCAGTGATGATCCAGATCCAAGATGAAGATGACGAGATGATCCAGTTGATACAGAGAAAAAGACCAGTGCTGACAAATTGTGTCGAGAGAATACCTTCCTAATTAAGAGGGAGTGTTGATGTATTTGTAACTTTGGAATGTATTCATCCGTATATCTTATGCATTGTACCCTGATGTTTATTCCGGGAAGTGTCTGTAGTGTATTTGAGTCATGTCATGCCCTGATGTTCCTATCGAGAGATTCAATAATGTAAACAAGTCATGTCAAGTCATTTTGGGTAACCCTCCTATTGATCAAGGGTCAAGTCCCCGCAGTTGCGAGGCCCTAGGGTTATTAGACTCTCCTAGAGAAGTCGACCCTAGTGAGTTATTGTCAAGTTGGGAATTAGTATAAATAGAGAGTGAACCTCTCTATTTATCACACACTCACTCACACTCAGTTGTAGCACATAGCTGAGGAAGAAGAAGTTGCTGGAGCTAGAAAGAAAGAGACTACTACTGTCAAGAGATCATCTTACTGTTTTGGGGTTTTACTTTTGGTGTTGATTCTATCTCTGAGGAAGTTGCCGGGTTTTCTCCATTTATGGTTTCCCCAAGGAAAAACATTGTGTTCATTTGTCTCTTGTGTTTGATTGATGTGCTCATTATTCTCTCGGTTAAAGATCATAATATAATGCTAGCTTGAATGATAAAAATCTAACAACTTGGAACAATCGTAGAGGTGGAGCGGCTCATATTGCTTCCAAGTTGGATCGCTTTCTCATCACCGAACATATCATGCTCCAAAATGACAAGCTTCACGCCTCTATTCTCCCTACTGCAGGTTTGGATCACTGGCCCATATGTTTACATTGGCAAATAGATGAAGCGGCCAGGAGAAAGCCCTTTCGATTCGAGAAATTTTGGCTCACCCACCCAGAGTTTCCTGAGATGATCAAAGAGTGGTGGAAAAACACTCAAGTCACAGGTATTTCTTGCATGCTCAGACTTCAAACCAAATTAAAGCTACTCAAGCAACACCTCAAGCACTGGAACCGGCACACCGTTGGGAATATCTTCACAATTAAAGCCCTTCTAGAACAGGAAATGGACCATCTACAACAACAGATCATCACCTCCGGACGAACAGAGGAAACTAACAAACATGAATATCTCCTTTTAAAGATTGAGGAAAGAACTAAACAAGAAGAGATATTCTGGAAGCAAAAATCACGAATCAAATGGCTTCAGGAAGGGGATCGAAACACCTCTTTCTTCCACATATCTACTATCCAACATCGCATGCATAACCGCATCACCCACCTCAAAAACAACGAAGGAATCCAGCTGGAAACCCACAAAGACATGGAAGTTGAGTTGGTTTCTTTCTATGAGGATCTCCTTACTGAGAATGAACAGGATAGGGAGCTTGCTATACAAGAAGTCACTACTCACATTCCCTCTCTGTTTACGACAGATCAAAACGCCATGCTCATGTGACCCACCATGCTTTAGGAAGTGGAGATAGCCATCAGAAAAATGAAAGAAGAAAAAGGCCCTGGACCAGATGGCTTCACAGTCAACTTCTTTCACTCCTGTTGGGACATGCTCAAACACGAGGTATGGGAAATGGTGGAAGAATCTCGCAATACTCAGAGGATCCTGTTGGCCATCAATGCCACCTTTCTCATGCTTATCCCCAAGGAAAACAGGGCTTCCACTCCCAATAAGTACAGGCCTATATCCCTCTGTAATGTTCTTTAAACAATCATTACCAAAATCATAGCCAATCGCCTCAAACCCCTTCTGCCCTCTCTCATCTCCCCTAAACAAACAGACTATGTTAAATGGTGTCAAATACTTGATGGGATCATTCTCGCCCACGAAGCCATCCATTCGCTCAAGATCTCCAAAAAACCGAGCATGCTTCTTAAACCTAATCATTCCAAAGCCTTTGACAAGCTCAACTTGGTCGTCATAGAAAAAACCCTGCTAGCCTTTGGTTTTGATCCTTCCTGGATTCGTTGGGTGATTCGTCTCATATCTACAGCATTTTCCTCTATCCTCCTCAATGGCACTCCCACAAAACCTTTTAATCCCTCCCGAGGCATAAGACAGGGAGACCCTCTATCCCCCTTCCTCTTCATGCTCCTGTCTGAAGGTCTGGGTCGAATGCTCACTCATGCAAAAGCTCAAGGAACTCTTAAAGGTCTCACGCTCCACGAGCATACCCCTGTCACCCATCAACAATTTGTGGATGACAATCTGCTAATGGGACATCCCTCGGTTCAGGAGGCCAGATCCATCAAGAACTACTCTCCACTTTTTCCAAAGCTTCAGGTGTGATCATCAACTAGGAAAAATCTGAAATCTTTTTCTTTAATACTCCGCTCCCCACCTAGCGAAACATTGCCCGATTCATGGGTTTTAAAGCAGCCACTCTTCCTTCGAAATATCTTGGTTGCTGCTCCTCTCATAGATTCTGCACTCAAGCACTCCCCCTGGAATGAAATTTTAACCAAGTTGGAACTCCGCCTCTCTCATTGGACTCTCCGCACCCTCAACCTCAAGGGACGTCTGGTCCTCATCAAATTTGTCCTACAAGCCATGCCTCTCTACTTATTCTTTGTCTTAGCTGCCCTGAAATGGGTTCTCAAATCCATTAGAACTCTTCAGCACACTTTTCTTGGGCAAGGGGACAAAAAATCACATCATTGGGCCCTTGTCAAGTGGGACACTGTCTGTTGCACAAAAGCAAATGGTGGTATCGCGCTTAAGGATCCAACGCAAAGCAATGAAATCCCGAGTGCCAAAAAATGGTGGAATTGGATCACCAAAAATCAAAGCCAATGGGCACAACTTTGGAACATAAAATATGTAGCGGATTGGCCAACTGAACACCTCATTGGGTATTCTCTAGACATCAAATGCTCTCTTATTTGGAACGCAACCAACTCTCAGAGACCAATAATTCAGCAACACAACTTCTAGGAAATCCATAACGGCTCCCTAGCCAACTTTTGGACTGATTCCTGGAACCAGCTCCACCCTGGAGAATACTTTCAATATGCAGGCTTAGCACGACCTTCTTTTGATCCCCTCACATGACAAAGCTCTCTTCTTATGGTCTGGTGACAAACAGGAGGACTTCAAGGAATGGGCCACTTGAAACAACTGGAATCCACTGCAACAACAGCTCTGCTCAGAGGCATTATGGGAGGCATAAGACGCAGACAAGGCAACGATATTCTTCGATGGGGTTATAAGCCCAAAGGCATGTTCACTACAAAAGAAGCCCACCAACTTCTCAACAACTCCAATGAGCAGTCTGATCCCTACTGGACCAAAATATGGGGATTAAAAACTAGGCCCAAAGTCACTACCTTTCTTTGGCTAGTTTTACACAGACGCATTCTAACATGGGACAATCTCCTCAAGCGTGGCTTCATTGGTCCCTCTCAATGCTCCCTCTGCAAAGAACAAGAGGAAACCTTGGATCACATCCTTGATCAATGTCCTTTCGCCAACCAACTTTGGAACCAGATTTCCCACATCTGCAAGAGAACAAATCGTTGTCTTGATAACATTACGAATACCATCAAAAGTTGGCACAACCACCCTTACCAAATTCCTCTTCTTAACAGAATCTGGCAGCGCATCTCGGGCTTCCTCATTTGCGGCATTTGGAAAGAATGCAATCTCAAGATATTTGAAGGCAAAGTCAACATAGTGGAAACAATTTGGATTCAGTGTCAGCAACACATCAAGGAGACCACTTTGCTCATCAGATGGCAGGAAAAATATTTTCAGGCTAATTCACGGGAAAAAGACATTCTAAACATTTGGCTCTCTCACATCCCGCCCACTCTCATTGCCCCCAACCCTCGCCCCCTTCATCCCTCCTCTTTGCCCACCTGGAAAGCCCCGCTCAAAAAAAATTTTAAACTCGACTTTGATGGGGCCTCTAAAGGTAATCCCGGTCTAGCAGGTTTTGGAGGGGTATTCATATCAGCCTCAAGTCAGATTCTTCGCATCTACTACGGAAAATTAGGAATCGAAAGCAACAACACAACCAAGTTGAATGGTCTTCTTCAAGGCATTTGGATAGCCTCTGCACACGCCTTATTTCCACTCATAGTTGAGGGAGATTCAGAGCTAATCCTAAATATGGCCATCAAGCTTCAACATGGTCCTTGCAGCACCAAGGTTTCCTCTTGCCGGAGACTGGATCATGATCTTCAACAATTAGCTCTGCTCTTCTCTCAACCAACAGCTATCAATTTCCAACATGTTAGAAGAGAAGCCAACTCCATAGCCAACAAAATAGCCAACTAGGGAGTTCTCTCCACTTCTTTTCTTCACCAAAGCACCCTGGCACATATTCTAGATTCCCACTTCAAGCAGAATTACGTTCTTATTGCGACAAAGGACTTCACCCCGGATGTGGGTGTTCATCTAGAAACAATGGCCACAAATGCAGGTGACGAGGCACACAACGGTACCACCCCGTCATCTACTTGACGTCACCCTCTCGTCACTGGCTTCAATGGTTGCGTGCATTAATCACACGTCTGGACGTGGAGATCTCACGACCGCTAGAACGTACAAGGTCGTCACCTCGCAGCCGGCTCACCTTAATGAGCCTTCTTGTTTGATGCGTCGTCGCGCCAAAGTCTTAAGGTTTTGGCTTCTTCGTCACCCTATCCATTTGCTCATCGCTCTCGGCTCTCTGCATCCTTCCCACTCTACTCTTGCTCCCAACTCTCGGCTCTCTGCATCCTGCCCACTCTGCTTCTTGCTCCCATCTCTCTACATCCCTCTGTCACGCAACAATGTCACGACGCCTAAGAGGTACTCCACGTCGAGGACGTGCGAGGAGAGGTATTCACACTGAACGCCTTGTCCTACTCAACGCACAAGCTAATGGCGAAGGAATTGACATTGAAATTCCAAACTTTGTTTGCACCTTGTTCAATGACTGGGAGGACGAGCTCTCAGGATCCCTCACAGCTGCAAGTCGTACCCCTGAGCGCCGCAGAAAGCACTGGATCATTAAGAACCTTTCGGTTCTCCACCCAACCCCTCCCTGATGTCGTCCCTCCTCCACCTCCTGCACCTACAGTTCCCCCGACTCCCTCTGACTTCCCTGTGTCCACTTTCACACCTACCCCCTCGATCATTCCCCCTACGATCCCTATGGACTGCGAACCTTCCTCCCGCCCCCTCGCCGAGCCATATGAAATCTTTCACAGCCAACAAAAGTTCCCCCAATCCAGCTCCTCTGATGAAAACAGCTCCCCTTCCAATCAAAAGTCCTCTAGCTAGCAAAAGTGACGCCAATAGAAGCAAAGAAGAAGACACCTCCACCGACGACGATGCCTCTGACAACAAGGATGCGCCAGGCAAGTCAAGCTCCACAGGCTTCGAGACTCCTATCATCGAGGAGTCGTATTTCAAACCTTAGGTTGGTTTTGTGTCTTCATGCTTCTTTTTGTTATGTCACGGGAATTTTGAAATTTTCATGTCACAAAAGGGTACAATCTCTTCTTTTTCTAACCTATTTTCCCTCACTGACAAAGGGTCGGGTAGACTTTTCAAGACTGCCTATTACTCTAAGGCAGACTAAACTGTTATACCTACTTGTTCATCTTAGCAGGACTGTTTCTATGATCCGTAACACTTTTTTGTACCATTATTACTTTTACTCAATAGATTAGCTCTTGAACTTACAAAAAAAAATGTGGGCCCTAGATCTCACTAAGTCAAGTTTTAATCTTAACCATTGATCTAGAAAAAGGTAGTTACCTTGAACAAAACTAGGGAAATAAGTTATTTTCCATTTCATTAATCACCAAGCGATTTGGAGAATGCGAAAGAAGAGAAGAAAAATCAAGCTAGGGTTTTAAAGAGAGTTTTTTTGCACGAATTCTAAGGAGATGGAGTTGGTACACATTTCCAGGGAAAATTAGCAAAAAAGTACATCGGGATTTTCAAGTAGCGGGGCATAGAAATTGAGGAGATTTTTGGGCACAAACTTCAAGATAATTTTTGCATTAAATGGACAAACCATTTAGGAATTAAATGTTGAGTTAAAGGCGCAATTTTTTAGGAAGAAGGCAATTGCTACATGCACAAAAATCAAGTCAAATTGTATAGTATTAATTGCAGATTGTATTGTTGAGTCAAATGCACAGATTTCAGGAACCTTAATTGTTGACAGGTGTGACTATACAACAATTATCCGAGATAATAAAAAAAGGCACATAAATCAAGGGTTTCAGGGATGCATTTATTGCTTTAAAGTACAACAATTATCAAAGATATTTTGGCACACTATTCAAGAAGAAAAGTTGAAAGTATTGTTAAAGTTATTTGTAAATTTTGTCCTTGAAATAAAATTACTCTCTCTCAACAAGTTTTCCCTTTAGGGTTTTTCCTGGGCCAAGTTTGGCTTAAAGTCTAAGTGTTAAATTTTATGTGTGGGTGTCCTTAATTTTTTATCATAGAAAAGTGTGTAAAATTTGCTAAGTGTTTCAGTTGTTTTGTTTATGTGAAAAACACCCTATTTTGTACTTAAAAAAATCTTGGGGTTGGGCATTAACAATATTGAAACTTGATTCTGGATTGGGAATCCAAAATTTTACATGGTATCATAGCCACTTTGAAAAGCAAAAATAAAGTTTAGATTTGGGAAAAAGAAAGAACAAGTGGTTAGTTTTATTTACAGTTTCTTGGACTCGCCTTGTTATGACTACTGGATTAAGAATTGAAGATAGGTTAGATGTGACAGTGAATTTTAGCCCATTGAAAAAAATTGTATTGATTATTCAAGAGAATAAACTATGGGATATAATTAACAGTACACAGACAAATCCAATTACGATACCTACAGTTGTTGTAAACAAAGTTGTTTTTAACAATAAAGACATAAAAACGAAAAGGATTATACTTGATGTTGTGAAGGATCATGTAATCCCACATGTCACAAAAAAAGACCATGCTTTTCAGATGTGGAGTGCTTTAACTAACTTGTACCAAAGTTCCAACGAAAATTAGAAAATGGTATTGAAGAAGAAACTGAAAGGCATCCAAATGAACAATTGTGATAACATGGCTTCATACCTTACTAGGATCACCCAGGTCAAAGATGAACCCAGAGCAGTCGAGGAGGTAGTACAGGGCAATGATTTAGTACAAACGACTTTGAATGGAGTGACAAAGCCATGGGCCATGTTTGTGGAGTCTATTGTAGCTCAAGAGAACATGCCTTCCTGGGATAGTCTTTGGGACGACTTCATTCAAGAGGAGACCATGAGAGGGTATGTACAAGGTAGTTCATCTCATGGTAAGGAAGATGCAGAAAATGTGGCATTAGAAACAGAGCAAGAAGAAAAGGTCCAAGAAAAGTCCAAAGGGTGGGGCCAAGCAACAAGGTGGCGAGCAAAAGAAAGATATGAACAAAGTCGAGTGCTTTGCTTGCTAGAAGTTTGGACACTATAGTGTTCGAACAAGAAGAAGAAACAACAGAAGTCAGTTGTAACAAAGATTGATGAATATATTGCAAAATTTGAGAGAGAGTTCTCTCTATGTTGGTTGTACGAAGAGAACATCTATTACCATCATTGATGTGGAGGATCAGAGAGAGTATTCCTTGCTTGTTAGTCATTCGTTGAGTGCGACCACCACTCCATCCACTTGTACATTGACAATGGGGCTTCGAGCCATATGAGAGGTGCATGAGACATGTTCATTGAGTTGATTGAGATTGGCTCGAACTTGGAGGTGGTGTTTGGTGATGATACTATTGTAAGAGTAGTTGGGCCAGTAAAAAGAATAAGAATGTGGCTAAAACAACAATCCAATCTAAGGAGCTAAACATTATTGAATAAAAGGTTGATCATTAATTTTAGAGAGGCTAGTATTACAAGAACAATTTAAGAGTTCATATATATTTGAATAAATCTATCAAAGCACCAAGAGGGATCCAATTCTGGTGTCATTTTTTTTCTCGATGTAATAATTAGGCTAAAAATTTTACACCTCTAAAATTTAGATCCCTCTCTATGCTCAATAGATACAAGTTTAAGATGGATATACGCTTACTTATTTTTTTATTTTACAAATAAACATACTTGTTTTAATTACGTTTTATTATTGGCAGAGCATTACATTACAGGCATACATCTTCCCCATACCTTGTTGTGGAGCATCTAGCTATTCTCAGCATAATAACAAAAAAGATTAAGCCCTAACCTTACCTTGTTAAGGCCCTTCCATACCAAAAATATATGTATCTTGGCTCTCATAAAGTCTATATATCTTTATCTTGGTTCTCATAAAGTCCATGGGTCTGAACTTAAATACCTATTTTAGCTTCACCAAAAACTCTCATGCACCAAAACTTAGTACTCGCGCCTCTCTAATTTTAAAGATAGGTGCTAGAAACGAGATTGAAATTAATTTCTAAAAATAAAACATTGCAATGTAACATTGATATACAGATTTAAAGGGCCCATTGATATCAAAAATGATACTATCATCATTTTGATAGTACTAGTGGCAACGATAAGCAGACCATGAGTGGCTGTCTTGCTAAAGGATACGCTTCCAAACGAGTAGAATAAGATTTAGAACTCGATTGGGTTGAACATAACATCGGCAGGTCTTGAAAATAACAAAAAATACATGCTGATCTGTCAAGGTTTTCTCACATCTTGCTTGGAAAAATCAAATTATTTGCATCAAGATATCAATAATAAATCAGTGTCTGTTGAATCTGTTTTTCGGAGTTATCTATGGATATCTCACCCTGTATTTAATGTACATTTTAGCTGACCAGATGATAAAATATCTCTTTTTACCAGAAAGGCCAGAAAATGAATACAAGGATATGACCAGTTAAACCCAGCAAACTGTAGTGAGATCAATGTCAGCCAAATAAACTGTTTTTACCTAATAACAATCCCCGAGAATTTAAAGGCAAATAAATAACTCCATCCAATGCCTCCATAATCCACTATACATTTGATAGCCATTAGCCAAAAACAATAGTTGTTTCCATTACAATCTTTTTGATATGTTGAGTTAATGTAACACGAGTACAAGACATTCATTTAAAATCAGCTAGACCTTCTCAATTTAAAATCACAGCTAGAACACAGATTAAGAAACCAAACGCTGGAAAGAAATTTACAATTAATACATATAAGGCATTATTTAAGGTCAAGGAAAAAACAATATTGCAATAAAAAAAGCTTCTTTTGTGGCCAAATAAATACAAATAAAATTAACCCACAACTCGGCTAGCTATCTGTATCTTTGAGAAATCAATATTATTTGAAACATTATATAGAAAACAGTAAATTTTTCTATCTTAACATTATTCATACTTAAGATATCACATGGAAGCAAGGAATCATGTAATCAAATATCAGATAAGCATGTTCACAATTTTTATTTCAAACTGCACATGCAAGTTGCTCACGGGATAGGTAAATAATCGATACAATTTAAAGCAAGATATCAAGGAGTCATCGACCCATATTCCAAACCAATAAGCCTACATGCTAGCTTTGCAAGGCTACAAACGTATCAATATGGCCGATACCGTCTACCCCCACTATTTCCACTACCATGTCTGCTTCCAGAGCCAGTTCGACCAGATCTATTTGGTGCAGGCTGTGGTCCTTGAGTCCCCGGTTGTTGTCTGCACCAAAACATACAAATAAAATGAGGATGTAGCTAATTGTATGAAACTACAAGAACTGACAAGGATTTTCAGTTTTTCACTTACAAGACATATCCAACACGTCCATCAGGAAGAATCATCGGTACCATAGCCATGCCTGCAGGAGTTGGCCCTCTACCATAAATCATTGGCTGCATGACATGGAAGGGAACAAGAGCTATAGTCAATAGAATTCTGATGATCGGTTTGATGTGGTTAAACCACTCCCCAACATCACAGTATCTTGCCAAACTATATAATATATATCAAGTTTCAGCGTGTGGATGAATGGCAATTCATACTACCAGAAAGCGAAGGCATTAAAAGTTCATCGAATAGACAGCACAATGAAGAAAGGGATCTCATTTTATACAATCTTAAATAGAGAGCACAATATCAAGAAAGATTTTGACATGCAGCTTACCTGGGCATAGCCTCCTACTGCACCAAAACCTGCACCAAGAGCACCACCATACATGTTGCCAGCATAGCCAAACCCCATTTGAGCCTGATAATTTGGAAACAAACTTGTCCTCTGAGCTAAATATGCTCCTTCATTTGGTTTTTTTTCACTTTGAGGCCTCGCAAGGGAGATCTCCAAAACATTACCTGATCGTAACAATAATTTGTTAAAATGTGCAGCACCCTAAACATTAACAAATTAAAATTTAAAAGGTACAGCCCTTGGCAAGAAACGTAAATAGGAGTGCAACTATATTTAATCCATCACAGTTACCTTCAAGTTCATGTTTTTCTGCCTGCTCGACAGCTTTTAATGCACTTTCCCTTTCAGCAAAGTGAATAAATCCAAATTCCCTTTTGCTTTGTCCAGGTTTTGGAGGTGGTAGAACAACTTTAGTAATTTCCCCATAACATTTGAAAAGTTCTTTCAATTGCTCTTGTGTCACATTCTCGGGCAAGTTATTCACGTAAATAGCCTTAACCTGAAGGACTTTAATTTTGTCAAAGGTATAATCACTCGATACAATAAACATGAAAATCGCTACAAACTTGAGAACAAATTTAAAAATTTGGCTGATTAACTTTAGTCTACCTAAGTTTTAAAACAATTTACAAATACAACAGCCACGGCAAGAAGTTAGAACTTAATTCAACATCATTGTATAGTTATACAAATTCTGCTATATAATAGACTCCAGATTTACTAATAAAAATAAATTTTCAAGCCAAGCAAAATTATGCTTATAGAGATTATTTTAGTAAGAGGACTTATTGAGAAAATGCAAACAGAAACAGCTACATACCCTTATCTTCAGTAGAACCAATCTACAACTAAGGGAGTTATCATACCTCTGTAATCTCGGGTGTACTCTTGGGATCAGCCCATCGAACTGTTGGGGTTCTGTTATCTAACTTAAAATTTCGCTTTGACATGTTTTGCCTTGCATGTTCAGCGCAAGCATGATTATAATACTCAACAAAGGCGAATCCTCGATTTCTTTCTTCATTTTGTGGATCCTATTTAACAAATATGAAACCAATTAGTCATGGACAGTTAGTATGCTATACGATAAAGTTGTAAACAGACCTATCCGTAACATACCATAAACTTGATAATTAAAAATTGTCGATCAATTTTAAGGTGTTATTCTACAGATGCTTATAACAGTACCTTCAATAATTCTACACTCTGAAGTCCAGGACCATTTTCGGCAATGCTTTTTTCAAGCTGTTCTTTGTCCCAGTTTTTTGGTACATTACCAATAAATAGCCGGTGTCTGTCTTGTGATTGTGAGCAGCGCAAAGTTCTTCCCTGAAAATCAATGGCACATTAAATGAATACAAATCAGAGACAAGATTATGCAAGTGAATGGCAAAACTAAATAAATATATTCAACATAAAATTTCTTCATTACCTTCCACTCCATATCCTTCAAACATTTAATAGCCTTGAGAGCAGACTCCTTGGTTGTAAATAACACAAATGCATAACCTTTATTCTCCGTTTTTCCCTCATCTTTCATTAGCCGGATCTATTTTAAGAAAACAAATACTGAATAAATATATCGCGTATAAAATTATTCATGCTGCACAAATTTACCCTATCTAAAATAATCCCAAAAAAATCAATGTGTTTTACCTCATGAATTTCACCAGAAGGTTCACAAAGACTTCTTAAATCTTCTTCTGAAGCCTCACGGGGCAGACTACCTATAAAAATCTCAGATCCATGTGGAGGAAGAGACAAGAGATGATCTGCAGTTGTATCCTTTTCATTTTCTTGCTTATCACTGCTCTGGTCACGGCAATCATTCTTTCCATTGTTATCTTCAGATGATTTCTCGACTGATACTTTTGAAACTCTTTCATCTTGTTCGTCATGCAAACCTGTTTCTTCTCCATTGTCTGCTTCCTCCTCTTCCGCTCCTTCACCCTCCACTTCATCATCCATCATCTCTTCAGGCTCAACATCTCCATCAAGATCAACTTGCTCTTCATCATGATCATCATGTGAAACTATGGGTGATTCTCCAGACATTATTGCAGCCTGAATCTTCTCTGATCCACTCGATCACCACCTACAACCTTGCACGGCAACTGCGGAGGAGGCACAGAAGCCAGGAGCATTTGCAGAAAGAGGAATACAAATATGGGAGAGAGGAAACATGTGAAAGGCCAACAGGAGTTGCAGAGTGAGAAACTGAATGGAATTTTGAGGGCCATGAGATGGGCCTAGATAGGATAAACTGAAAGTTTTCTAATGGGAGGATAAAAAAGATTAAAATAGAGAAAGGCATGTGCTGAAAGGCCTTAATATGCAATTTGAAGAACATAAGCACTGTGAATGTAAATTAAGAGGATGCCGTACATGTGCACAACAAACACAAGCATTTCTCACAGTTATGATAAGAAAACACAAGCTAAAATGTCATGATTCTCAGACTTTATCAGAAATAGTGAACCAGAGTGATAACTTGTATTTGACTAATAACTAAACATGCCTATGTAACCAATTAACCCAGAAATACACACAAAAAGAGAAAAATAAAACAAGAATAAATGTCCAGTGACCAGTTAATGAAATAAAAAAAAACCTCAAACCTAATTCCAATAAAAATAAATCAGCAAAAGTGACCAATTAATTAATGAAATAAAAAAATACCTCAAACCTAACTGCATTAACAATCTTTCCAATAGAATTAAATCAACAAAAGTTAACTGAAGAAAATTTACCGAGAAGCTTTTAACAGCTTTAATGTCTTTAATAATCAATCAAGTTGCAATATCTTCGTAGAGCATCTATCAAGTTTCAATGAAAAAATCCCTGCTAACTTGGCATTGATTCACTTGTGAACGGTGGAGTGTTAAGCCCTCCACTAGGGTCCCATTCCTTCGATGGTCTGGACCACCAGCATATAATGAGTTCAATGGGTTGAGATTGGGTACAAATCCCAACTGATTTTGGCAGAACAGCTGCCCCTCGGACCTGGCACCTAAACTGAAGTGTATACCAAAAGGCATGTTTCTTAAGTGGGGTGGGTTGGGTGCAAGTCCAAATGATTTTCGCATAATAGCTGCCCCTCAGACCTGGCACCTAATAGATTAAGTTTCTTAATCATTTCCAAACAAACCAAAAAAAAACACAACAATAGTGTTTTAGTTAATAAAGTCAGGGGGATATAAGTTGCAAAATGCATAAAGCTCACAACTTAGAAGAGAAGTTAAAAACAATAATAGTGTTTTAGTTAAAAAACTCAGGGGATATAAGTTGCAAAATGCATATAGCTCACAACTTAGAAGGGAAGTTAAAAACAACAAAACCGTGGAGACTCTGAGAACAACTGTTTAGCTAACATGCAAATAACCCCACATCAACAATCAATTATGGCTAGTAAAACTGTAGCAAGGAGTTCAAATAAAGATCTAAGACAATCGGTAAAGCGGGAGAGGTTCAAATCCCACAGACATATTTGAGGTCACTTATTGCAGATGAAGCCAAGCGCAAGTGCTGTGCGACTTTGGAAGAAAAGATACCCCAACCATGGCATCTCTGCCCAGGGGATTCTTTCAAATCCTCTAAGCAGGCTTCATTCCAATACAATAGTCCCAAAACGTAAAAGGGCATGCTTGCCGAGGGAACAATCTTCTTACCATTTTTTTTTGTTAAATTACATGCAAAACAAAATAAAAACAAAAAACACTGATTGTACTCAAATTCGGTACATTCTACAGACTAAAGACAACCTGAAACTAAGAAGTAAACCATAGAAACCCCGCAAGACTTGACATTTCAACTCGAAAAGAGTTTGTTGTAGATCAATAAACAAAAAAAAATTGCACAGCAAGCACACCCAATTTAAGGGTTTATTTTACTTTTTTTCTCGAGAGTTCATTGAAGAGGAAAAGGAAAAGGAAAAATAAGCACAAACGAAGAACAAGTAAACCTTGAAATAATGTTAAACTAAAATAACACCTGAGAAGCCATAAATTAAAACGATAAATCATGTAAAAATTTATACATCTGAAAGAAGAGCAACAACAAACAAAAAAACAAAAAACGTAACAAAGAAAGTAAAAATATACAGAAGATAAAAAAAAACCATTCCTCGCATAGAACGGCAATAAAACTAAAGCCCGGACATAGCACGCAGGCATCAGAAGTGATAACCCACAAATAAATCACGCGCAAATATATACACATCGAAGTTCATAACTATTCATAGACTGAAATATGGCGATCTCCGGGGATACAAATTACAGTTAAGTAAACTTACCAGTCAAGCGACGCGCCTTCCGCTTGTGATTTAAAAACCCCGAGAAACGACTGGCCTGTTGAAACGCGATCCAGTAGATAAATTAACGTGTAGAGTTGGTCAGAATAGTCCTTATAGGCATTCAACCGTGTCTGAGAAAGGGAGCGGACACGAATTGGGATAAAATCTCTCCTTGCCTAACCGTAGTCGTTCCTCCCCCCAAAAGTCCGAACATGGGTTAGTGTTGTAAAACCCTAACGTTGTGCTAACGTCATATTTTATTTTATTTTTATTGTTTTTCTTTACTAATAAGGAACTTGTATCCTCTAGCGGCAACTAGAACTGTCACCGTGGTTGCACGAAGCATTAAAGGACAGTAGTACCTCCCACAAGAAGATACTATGGTCCCCCGCAACCTCCCACAAGAAGATACTATGGTCCCCCGCAAGGAATGTAACCTGGGGTTCCATCTAGAACTGTCACCGTGGTTGCACGAAGCATTAAAGGACTGCAGTACCTCCCACAAGAGGATACTACGGTCCCCCCGCAAGGAATGTAACCTGGGGTTACATAGGATCAGCCAGAGGCCCCACCGCTGGCTCACAAACTCAACCCCTCACCTTGAGGTTTGAACATGAGACCTCATGAGGACCAAACCCCACAAAGGCCAACTTATCTACACCTCATGTGTTAATGTCATGTCAGAAGGAGGTCATTTTTAGGGGCGAAATTTCACCAATTGGCTATTTTGGGGTTTTATTCAAAAAATAAATTCGCTATTTGGTCATTTTTAGTGTCTAATATCGCCTATATTTACATAAAATATGTTTTTTTATCATAATATTTACCAAAAATTACACATTTCAGTGTTAATTTTATGTTTCATATTTAATATCCGCCTACCTATCTATAAACATGTTTTTTTCAATCCAAAACAATCGCCTAGAATACTATACCTAAGTATAATATTAGAATGTAAAATTTGAAATTTTTTGCTCCAAGAAAATTTCTTCTGGCTCCTTCGGCTCTCAGCTAGTTTTGGAGGACTTGGTCCTGCTGCTACGTTCTGGAGGCTTCAGTGGAGACTCCTCTGTCTTAGATCTGAGTTGGTTGAGCTATTGTCGTTGGTTATTTTGGTTCTTTGGGTTGCAGAGAGCTTGTCTCTTGATCTTCGTTCCAAGAACGTCTTCCCTGGTGAATCGATCGTTGGAGGAAATTTCTTTCAGTGCTGGTGAAGTTTGTGCTTTCCATCTGGGATTGTCTGCGTTAAGTGCCTTCCATTTCGAGGGGAGTATTTGTTCCTCTGCCAGCTTTAGAAGATTTTATTGCAGGGCTGCTTCTTCTTGAATTTTTTTGGTGGCTGCTCTATTTTGAGGTCATGGCGGATGGAGGGGGATCCTCCCCTTCCCTTGATCTCAATGCCTTCAGGAGACTGGCAGTTTCAGGCAACAAGCGGAAATTCAACCAGAACCAACAGTCTTTCGTTAAGAAGATTGACAATATTCCCACGGTGGATCTTCCAGTGGATCAAACATGTCGAACAACCCTAAATATTGTTGATCGAGGCCTCATTGGCCAGTTCACTAGGATTTGGCCCTCCCCCAAGACAATCGAAGGGTGGGTTCAAAGGAATTGGAAACCTCTCATCTCAGAAGGCATTTGCAACAATTTGATAGGTAAGGGATATTATCTTTTTTCTCTTTGAAAACTCAGCTGATAGAGATTTAATCTTTAGAAACGGGCCATATTTCATGGGTCCTCAAGGACTCTACCTGAATAAGTGGACTCCAGACTATGATCTAAATCAAGATGTCCCTTCTGCGGTTCCTGTTTGGGTTAGGTTGTCGCATCTTCCTCTCCATTGTTGGAATTCGGGATCTCTAGAAGCTATAGGAAACACTCTAGGGAAATATATTGATAGGGTTGATTGAAGAGATCAATATACCTGTGCCAGAATATGTGTTGAAGTGGACTTGGAGGTAGGGCTTCCTGAAACTATTAATTTGATAGTAGCAGATTGGTCTCACGTACAAAAGATAGACTATGAGCAACTTCCCTTTAAGTACAGATTTTGTCATCATTATGGGCATTTCGCTAGATCTTGCAAGAAATGAGTTGAGGAAGAAGTTGTTAAAGAAAAGGGAGATCAATGGACTCAAGTTCAAAAAACTAGCTCAGCAAAGCAAGGAAATAAAGTTAAGGGACAAAGAGGAGAATTAGGGACAAGTAGCAATTCCTCTGCGCAGAGATAGAAAGAAAATGGAGCAGGTATGAAAGAACCATCATCTCAAAACAATTTTGAAGTATTAAGCATCCCAGAAGAACAAGTGCTCTCAATGCTTGCAGAGGGAGAAGTCCCTCAACCTCAAATTCAAACAAGTGAAGAAGTCAAAGGTCCTGTTGCGCTAGATCTCAGCACTCCTATGGAAGGACATCCTCCTACATATGCAGAAGTGACAATAAAAAAGAAACCTATGGACAATTATGGTTCATCCGATGAAGATCCCCTTGAGAGGTCATCCAAAAAATGGCGAAAATCTCATAAGATGGTTCAAAAGGAAGAATTCGAATGTCTTAAGATGCAAGGAAGTCAAACCACTATAGAGATGTCAATCAGCAGGAATACCCGAGCCAGAGCTCCAAAAGGAGGCCCTACCCCTTTCTTCAAATAATGAACATCGTTTCTTGGAATTGCAGAGGGCTTGGCAATTCTTCGAAAGTTGAAGCTGTTAATGACCTTATAAGAATGGCTTCTCCAGACGTTCTTATGCTCCAAGAGACAAAAATTGATGAGGATAGTCTTCTATCCATTAGCAATAAGAGATGGAAAACGAATGTAAGGAAGGCGGTGAGTGCCAGAGGCACTGCTGGTGGAATTGCTACCTTATGGACAGAAAAATGTTTTTTCTCTAGAACACTCTCACACATCGCAGCATTGGATCTTTTCAGAACTCCGGCATACTCCAATTCAGAAATTGCTTGGCCTTTTTAATCTTTACGTGCCTGTCAACTCCTAGGAAAAAAGAGACTGTTGGAGCTTGTTGGCAGCCTTTCTTGATGCTAATTCCTTTTCAAACATAATCGTTGTTGGTGACTTAAATACAATAATGAACGCTAAAGAAAAATCAAGAGGTGTTTATGGGAGAGACCCCATGCTGAAATTGGTGGATAGTATCATACTAACGTGGGAGTTGATCGACTTTAAGCCAAAAAGAGGAAGGTTCACGTGGACAAACAACAGAACGAGAGCAACAAATATCTCTGCTAGATTGGATCGATTTCTGGTGCAAAGTTATCTGTTGCTGGATAAAAAAAGTCATCTCCTCTAGTATCTTGCCTAAGATCACCTCAGACCATAAGGTGATTATGTTGCAGATCAAAGATGAAGAGGACCTTGGCCCCATTCCATTTCGATTCAGTCCAGTGTGGAAAGACGGAGATGGTTTTATGAGCACTATATCTATGGCTTGGGACCTTCCAGTTGTTGGATCTCCGAACTTTGTTTGGGAGAGGAAGCTAAAAAACACCAAAGCTGCGTTAAAGGACTGGGTCAAACTTACTAAAAAAAATCCAATCAGTGAAAAGAAAGAAGCCCTGGAAAAATTGGAGAAAATCCAATTGGAAATGGAAGAATCGGAAAATACTCCTACCTTGCTAGAAAAAGAGCAAAAAGCTCAGTTCAATTCTTTTCGAGCTTTTAGGCGAGAAGAAGAATACTAGAGATTAAAGTCACGCAGTACTTGGCTGAAAGCTGGAGATCGGAATACCTCCTTCTTCTACAAGCAGTGCAGAGTCAGACTTTCTCAAAATCATATATCAGAAATCTCCTCCTAGTCCGGTGAAGCAGTTAAAGGAATTTCTCAAATTAAACAAATGGTTGAAGTTCATTTTCAGAACCTATACTGGGAAGATGGCTCCTATGATTCAGATTTTACCTCTAATTTTTTGTCCAACATTCCTTGTTTCGTGAGTGAGAAAGAAAATGATGAGTCAATGAAGCCTTTTTCGGAGCAAGAAATTATTGATGTTATCTGGTCCATGGCGTCGGATAAAGCCCCAGGCCCTGATGGTTTCTCCTTTCACTTTTATCGAACTTGCTGGTCAGTAATTAGGAAAGATTTACTTTGAATGATAAAAACATTCCAGGTTAAAGCCAAAGTGGGTGGTTGAACAAATTCCACCTTTCTTGCATTAATTCCTAAAGAAGCTAATCCATCTTCCTTTGATTGATTCAGACCTATTTTACTTTGCAATGTTTCTTATAAAATATTTTCTAAACTATTAGCTAACAGACTTAAACCTTTACTTGGGAAACTGATTTCTCCTCTTCAAAGAGGGTTTGTAAAAGGGAGACATATTCTAGACAAGTACAGGAAGCTATGCATTCTAGCTTTCATCGTAAGGAGAAGGGCATGCTTATCAAACTTGATATGGCAAATGCCTTTGACAAAGTAAAGCATTCCTTTCTTTTCTCAGTACTCCATTCTTTTGGATATAGCTCTGCCTTTTTTAATTTGATAAAAGCTTGCATTAACAAACCTTGGATAGCGCAATTAGTAAATGGCATACCAACAAATTTCTTTCAAGCTACCGGGGGCCTTCGTCAGGGTTGTCCTTTGTCACCAATTTTGTACATTCTTATGGTCGATTATTTAAGCAAGAAGCTAACAGCAGGAAAAAATGATGGGATCATTCCAGGCATAACTTCAGCAACATGAGTCAAAGCTATCAACCATGCCCTCTTTGTGGATGATACTTTGCTCTTGGGAGGGGCTTCCTTAAAAATGGCAACAATTTTCTCAGAAATTATGCATCAGTTCTGTATTATTTCTGGGGCACTCATCAACAACCGTAAGAGTGCAGTGTTCGGATGGAATGTAGATCAATCAAAAGTTGAAAAAATTCTCATATTTTGGGTTTTGAAGGATATGCTTCTAGGGATAAGGTCAAATATTTGGGTCTACCATTAACTTTGGGACAAAATAACCCTTCTCCCTGGCTGGTAATCATCAGTAAGATTAAAGTAAAGATTGTTTCATGGGGTGGTCACTGGCTTACGAAGGCAGGAAAGGTTATATTGATCAAGTCAATCCTGTCATCTCTTCCTATTTACCAATCTTCTCTTCTCCTGGCGCCAAAAGCAATTATGGAACATATATCAAAATTGATCAGAGACTTCCTATGGAGAGGTGGGAAAGGAAATCAGAATCACATGCATCTGGTTAAATGGGAAATTGTAAAAAGACCTGTTCTTGAAGGAGGATTGCAAATCAAAGACCCAGGATTTTCTAATATAGCAATGGGAGGCAAATTGTTATGGCAGTTGTTTTCTAATAAAAAGCATCCGGTGAGTCATCTTTTTTGGAAAAAATACCTTCATGGAGGAACTCTAAGAAATCTTCAAATGGAAAATACCCCTAAAGGCTCCATTATCTGGAATTTATGCAGGAAAGGTCTCGAATTTTTTGTTCAACATCTTTTTCGAATACCAGGCAATGGCAAACATACCTTTCTGTAGGATGACAAAATTAACAAACATGCTCCTTTAAATGCTAATATTTCTATTAATGATATTAAGAGTTGGTTGATGAATAAAGGAATATACATATTGGCTAATATAACTTCATGGAATGCAAATGGAAATTGGAATGCGTGGTCCCTTCCCGCCATGACAGAACGCGACCTCTCCAACTTCTCTGCTCAACAAAAATTGATGCTAGACAGGATGTCTGGAATGGCTCCAATTCACTGTTCTTGCAAAGACACATGGGGCTGGGGATTTTTTGGTTTTTACTCCGCTGCTAACGGTTTCAAACAACTACAGCTTTCATCGCAGATATGCTCAACGACCTCTTCTGGTTCCCACAACGCAACATTTTGGAAGATGGTGTGGAATCTTCCCAGGATTCCAAAAATTAATTTCTTCATATGGACTATTATGCATCAGAAACTCTTAACTCGAGAAAACTTGTTTAAAAAAGGTTTCTTCGGACCATTCAGATGTTGCTTCTGTCATCAAGCTGCGGATTCTTCAACTCATATTTTTGTTGAATGTGATTTTGCTCAAAAAGTCTGGGCACTTGTTCTGCGTGGGATGCCTTACTCATGTTTTCCTTTAAATGTTGAACCTGTTACTCTTTTTAAAAATTGGCAGTCAAGGTATCCTAGTGCTCTTCCTTCCATTCATGAATGGAGAAAAATCTAGCAAGCCATTCCAAAATTTATTTGGTGGAAAATTTGGTTGGCTAGAAATGATTCGATCTTTAATAGCAAAATCTCGAAACCAGAAATTGTAGCATCAAAAGCTAAGGCATTTCTTTTAGAACCAGTAGGAAACTATCAAATTGATGGAACTAAATTAGAAGTTGAACACAAATGGCTTGGTTCGAAGCAAGTGGATAAAATCCAGATGGGTTTAAGCCAGCATGTTATTAAACCATTTTGGCATATCAGACTTTCAGAAAAGGAATTTTCAGATTGGTGGCAATTCAAAAATAAAGCCTCAATATTCTTTGATGGAGCATTAAAAGGAAACTCGGGGAAAGTCGGGGCAGGGGGCTTGATTTTCTATCCAGGCAGAAAGTTAGAAACAAGTTTCAGCTGGGGAGTAGGACAAACTACAAATAACTAGGCATAATTATTTGCTCTTCTAAAAGCTTGTCAACTTGCAAAGGCAGCGAGTCATAACAACTTGCAAATTTTTGGAGACTCTGATTCAATGTTCAATAACCTCAGTCTGAATATGACCATGCAAAGGTTGCGTTTCTTTTTTATTGATTGTGATTTAGTTACCTCTTATCACATTCTTCGTGATTTGAATAAGTTGGCAGATTTCAAAGCAAATCAGGGCTGCCTTCTTCCTCCATGAATGCTAAGTGTGAATGAAGGACCTTGTTTAATGCATCCCATTCTGTGACAAAATATGTTTTGGATGTAAGGAACTGAATTTTTTCTGAACAAATTGTAATTGGGTGAAGGCCCAATCTATTCTTTATAAATTAAAAAAAAATCGTTTTGGTTAAAAAAAGAGTATAATATTAGAATCCTTAAAAAAACCCAACTTCTCACCTTTTTTTTAACCATGGGAATTGGCAACTCATCGGGATCACCTAGGCTAGATCTAGTTCAACGTCAACGACTGCACCAAGACGTCTGGAGACATGAAATATAGGGTCCCACTTCCAAGGGCACCTACCCTTCTAGTCTCATCTCAACATGCCAATGTCTCATTGAATATTTGAACCCCGATGGGATAGTGAAATTCACAACTCTCCACCATTAGGCCACCAATTCATTAACATAAGGAGGACCTCACCTTATACACAGTGTGGGACGTATGGTGTGGGCTAACCAAACAACAAAACCACCCCTTCCCAAAGTTGGATTTTGGCAGAAATCACGGTTTTACTAGTAGTTCTACTTTTTTAAACCACGCTCTATGTGTTTGGGGTCCTGTTACAGCTGCAACAATTTTCCCAAAATTCCCAAAAAAATTAGGACCCTCCTTTTGCTTGTATTAGTTTGATCGTTTTCTTGGATATGGTTTGAGAACATTTCAGAAAGACTTGCTTATGCTTGGATTGATCTACAGCTATTTTCCATTTTTCTAAAATGATTAAGAATTTCGATGATTGAGCAAACCTTCATCATTGGCTTTTAATTGCGTTTGAAGCCAGTCTGGATCGGAAGGTATTTTGTTTTGATCTTCCGCCGTTGCGGGTGAGTCGTTGTTTTCGTCTTCTGCCATTGCGGGTGAATCTGCGTTTTCGTCTTCCGATCCGTCCGCTGATTTTTGGGTTTATGTCGAAAGGTTTTGGTCATGTCTTTCTCCGCCATTGCGGATGGATGTTTGGTTTTAACTTGACTTTTCCCCGACTCGGTTGGCGAAATCGGCTGGGGGTTGGTTTTGTATCGGAACCATTATCACTTCTTCTTCCGCCGTTGCGGACAGATTTTCGGTTTGACTTCGATTAATTTTTCGATTTCGTTGTTTTCACGTCGGATGCCTTTTGGTTTTGCATCGGAAGTTTTCTGATTATTTTCTTCCGTCGTTGCGGCTCTCAAAAGGGTTTAACGCCCGATGTGTAAAGCGATCTGCCAGCCGACGCGTCAGCTTTTAGTCGCTTGCCCGAGGTCTTTTCCTTTCCGCCGTTGCGGATGACGGAAGTGCCAATCTTGCCGATATGTCAATAGTTGTCTTTCGATTCAGGTTTTGCTCCCGGTTGTCCCCACCATTGCGGAGGGATTCTTGGTACAGCTTTCCGCCGTTGCGGAGCAAAATAAGCTTTCAGCCTCCAATTCAGAAACCCTCCGACATCCGATCTTCTAAGTTTTCCCGCCATGCGCGTCTCGGCGGCTGGATCTACGTTGTGGTCATCCGCCATTGCAAAAGGACGAGAGCTTTCAGCCTCCGATTAGAAAGCGCTCCGACGTTCGATGTTTTCCCGCTGCACGTGCCACATACATATATATATATATACGGGGTTTGAGGGGTATTTTCTATTATTATTTTCAACCATGGAGCACTGTCATTTTCGTGCGTGTCATTCTCACGAGCTGCGAAGGATCCCGTTGCTGGTACCCACGTCCAAGTGGCTCGATTGTGGGCGTTTGACCACTCATCTTCCCGATTGATCGCATTGCATTTGCCAGATAGGCTCGTTGGCCTTTTCCCGTTTCTGTTTAGGTATTTGGTTGAGTGTTTGCTACGGTTAGGGTGTTAAGTGCAGTCGTTTCCTTCATCCCGTTGATTTCTACGCCTATATAGATGGAGGTTTTATCCTTTTGACCATGGGGTGGGGCATTTTTACCCCCAAGCAGTATTTTACCCACCGCCGTTGTCTTGCGACCCTGAGCGTAGAGATTAAAGGGTTTCGGCGCAGACGGCCGTTACGCCGTCTGCGCCAAACTACCCTGTGTGTGATGATGGGTTTGCAGAGGGAGAGTTGTGTGGTTTTCTGTAGCATTTGGGGGTTGCCCTTTTTCCCGTATCCACGAACCCTAGCCTTTTGCCTTCACAGTCCCGCGCAACCCAGTTCTTGCCCAGTTTCGAACCCGGGCCGGGGAAGAAGGTGTACCACAACGCATAATTCTTCACCATAGTTTGCACGGGGGGGTTTATTTTTTTTTCTTAGATCAAGCGCGCCCTAGAAACCCACATCCTCGGATAGCAATCCTGTCACCGCACTGTTCCGCGCATTGTTCAAACCCTAACCTGTGGAGGGGAGGGGTCACAGCTTTCAGTTTGTTAAACAGAAATCGTAAGGGTAGAGGTGTTGTTAAAAGCTTTATTTGGGGGCTTGCATAGTTTTCCCTTATCTGTCCCGCGCGGTGATTTGATAATGGCACCCGCAGAAAGCGGAAGCTTTGGGCATGTTAATGTAGATGATTTTCACCCGATTTTATTGACAGAATTTTCAATGGTAGATTGCATAATCTTACTGCTTATAACTAGTGTCAATCATGCTAAGTCACTGAACGTTGTACATTTGGTTGTAATAGTTCTGATTAGTTAGGCTATTTCAAGCTATACACGCATATAGTTGGTTTCATTGACTGATTGCTGATATAGAAGAAATAAAACGTTGCACACTGTCATATAAATATCTGCAATTTAAATTGCTTAATGATACAATGTTACATATGGCAGGAATAATTCGAGTCCACCATGTCAAAGTGGCAAAAGAAGAAGGCCCCTGTGGTCGAAGAAGAGCCAGAATTAGAAGTGGTCACCAAGGCAGAATACGTATATGAAGACACTAAATGCATTTCTGGCATGGAACCTGAATTCCAGTGGAGGAAAATCTATAGACTGATTACCCAAAGAGAAGTCCCCGACATGGGCTTAGAAGAAGAGTCCATATATGCGAACATTGAAAGATCTTCCCTTATGAAGGTCGCCACCAGGCCAAAGCTGTTCCCATGCTCTGAGGTAATTGGCTGGATTCTTCCCCGGGCAGATATAACCACGATGATTCTGGAAAATGTTGACAGACAGGGCTATGCTGCATTTAGCCTTGGATATGTGGTGTTGGCTTATCACCTACCAGAAGCCCAAGTATTCTTCTCTGATGACTAGCTGAATAGCATTAGAATGGACCTGGTAGAGACTCTTAAGAGAATGTTGTTGCAGGGAAAACATTACCGGTACAGACCGACGGGTGAGTATGATACAGCGAGCTTGAGGGCTCCCTACAGATTTATAGCTCTGATGCTTAATAGGGTCTTTGGGAGAGCTCATGGCAAATTCTTCAAGCTAGAATGGATACCCATCATTTTTCATGTGGCCACCCAAGGGACAATCTTCAATTGGGCCAGCCTGGTATCCAGTAGTCTTTCTTCTTGCTTGACCTCAACCTTGGAAGGAGAATCCCAGAAAAGGTCTGAATTTTATATGAGTTCAATACTCATAGACAGTATACTATGCAACCAGCCTTTCCCTGGTCTCAGGTGCATCTGGGACTGGGAAAGAATGCCTGTCTATGCTGCTTATAGACCGTTGTGGGCACACCAGTACCACAACCATTACAGAGAAGTCTATGAGCACTTCATTATGCCGCTATACACACTCATTTTCCGGAAAGAGTGTGATTGTATGTCGGAAGAGGCCATGAAAGTAATAGTGGATTACGCAGACTACTATTCGACCGAACATGGCATGTACTTCAGGATGTTTGGAGGATCGAGGGCGCCTTCCCTACTACCAAAATATGCAACTGACTACATTGTCCATAAGGAGGCGGTCAGACAAGTGTTCCTAGATGGAATAGGCAGTTTCCTGTTCGAACACAAGAAGACTGCTTATCCTCCCTTACCTTTCCGACTAGGAAGCTACAGGTTCACTAAGGTGGAACAAGCTGGTGAATTCGTAGAGGAGCTAGAGAGATTTCACGTTGGCGAGATGCCCTATCACAGAAATGACTCCCATGGTAAAGTTGCAGAGCATTGTAAAGAAAACAAGGTGCATTTCGAGTATACTCACCATTTTGATAGGGAAGAATCTGTCTTCCGGAATGCCCCGAACATGACTGCACTGAAGAGAAGATTCACGAAGAAAATCACCACCAAAGGTGGAAAAGGGGACGAACAGGCTAAGGCTGAGGAGGAAGCCAAAAGGAGGGATGAAGAAGCCTAGAGGTTGCCAAAAGAAGCTGCAGAAAGGCTACATACAGAAGAAGAAAGAAGAACTGCTCAGGAAGCAGCTGAGAAAGCAGAGGAAGCAGCTAGAAAAGAAGCAGAGGAAGCAAAGAGAAAGCTCGACGAGGAGCTTCAAAAGCAAGAAGCTGAAAGGATAAAGCTGACACAGTAGTCAGCTTCTGAAATAGCAGTAGGCCAGACCCAGGAGGTGGAGAACCCCGAGGTTCAGACCTCTCAAGTACATGCTACCAGCATACCCATGGTCCCCACACTTAAGCTGGTGCCTTTTGTGCAGGAAAAGGGAAAGGAAATCCCTGATTTCAACACTGTATATTATGATAGGGCAACAAAGAGAATGATAAAGAGGACAGAGAGGAAAGTTGAGGCGAAAGGTCTACCTGGTAAAATGATAACAGATACGGCTGTTATGTTAGGAACAGACTAGGATCCGAGATTTACCCTAAGAGCCGAGTCTGCATTCATCCAAGCTTCAGAGGATAATGTAGGCAAGATAATGATGGACTTGGAGCAATCCAAGAAATCTTCTGCTCAATTGAAAGATACATTGAGTAAAGAGAGGGAAGAAAGCAACAGGCTCAAAAGGAAATATGAAGATGTGCAACGGGAAATGAAGTCCTCAAGAGCTGAAGTACAGGCCCTCCAAGTAGAAATGCAAGTCAAGGAAACAGCACAGGAGGCCCTAGAGAAAGTGCAGAAGGAATGCCAAGATCTAAAGAGTGAGAATGAATAGCTACTGGCAAAGGTGGAAGAGCTAGAAGAGTAGCAGAAGATCCTCTTGCAGGCCAATGATCTGCACACCCAAGAACTGAGAAAGGAACATCAGGAGCAGATTTCTTCTTTGACCACTGCTTTGGAAGTGGCAAGAGAACAACAGGTTAACCTCCAGCCTTTCAAGGAGCATGTATTGACCCAGAAAACCAAGATGCTGCAGCTGCAGACTGCTATTGAAAAAGAAAGATGTAGAGTGCTGCAGATTGATGGCCGATTGGAGGAGATCCTGGAAACTGCATCCTACTTTGTGGACATATCCCAGGACGTCCTAGAGGTCCTAACTGCACTAATGGCAAGGTTGGAGAACAACGAAGAAACCCCAGTAGATCTACCGTCAAAAGACCAACAGGCCCTCAAACGGGACTATAACCTAGTGGAGTTTGCTATTAACACCGCTGAAGACTTCAAGAAGGCAGTAAAAAAGACAAAGGGATTATGCACCGAGTTTTTCAGAAGACTTCTCATTACCTACAACCGGTGCCAGATAGAAGCTGAAGAGAGGCTTGAAGCTTTCCCAGATCACAATGCCTTTGTGGAGCTATTGCAGAAGAGATTCCAGGAGGAAGAAGCTAAGGTACAGGATATCAAAGCCCTGGATGATCTGATCTTGAGAAGCGAAGTAGATCATCCAGCGGTCAGTGTACAGCTTCTGGAAGATCAACTCCGATTGAGTTCATCCACGGTCGAGGCTATCAAGAACCAAGCTGAGAAGTTTGAGATAAATATTCAGTTTTTGGAGCCTTGTGCCTTTGAAGGCATCGCTAATGAAGCTGCAGCATGGAAGAAGTTTCTAGACAACCAAGTGGGGCCCTCCTCATGAGGGATTGGCCACCTTTGTATTTTGTAACATTTTGTAAAAAACATTTAAGGAAAAGTAAACAATGGGAAATGAAGATTCGGGAAGCCCAAAGGTTACCTTTGGGCAGCCCAACAGTTACCCCTTTTTTTTGTATAAATGTAACAAGCTTAGAAGGAAGAGGGACTTTTTCCCAGTGAGATTGGTGAAAACATATTGTAAGAATAACTATTTCCTTTTGCAATAGAAAATTACAGTTTGCCTGTTGGAGAAAGCTTAATGGAATATTCCAATGTTGTGCTATGGATTTGTTGAAGAGGAACTATTTCGTTTTCAGCTTTGTGTCCATTAACCGTGAGATCGTTCTAACTCATTGAACCTGTGTTCTTGTATGAATGTTTTCCGGTTTATTTATGAAGATTTCCACTATGAGTAATGAATGTTGTTCATAAACAATTGGCTATCTGGTTGTGAAATATCCTTAATTGTTCATGCAAGGTGGGAAGAAGTAATCAGCTAACTGTAGTTTCTCTTTATGTTGCATGCACACTTTACATTACTCATAATCAATTTCAGTTTGCTCCCCGGGGATAGATAGATAGGTAATTAGTTTCATTTCATGGCTGCATATGTGATTGGGAGGCTTGGGAGCCTAAGACGAGAGGTAAGAACCTGCGCATCACATTGTGACGCTTCCCGCATCCTCATCATCCTGCATTGTTAATTAGGCATTTGCATTTCCTACATTAAGTCAAAAATACAAAAACTCGGTGGGCTGGGCCGCAACCGGTAAAACCTTTGTTTTGTTGCTTGACCTACGGTAGCTGGACCGCAAACCGGACAGATTCCCTATACCAAACAGTCAACGGGCTAGTTGGGAACGTTGACTGGGGAGAATCCCTTTCTGTTGTCGCCTGAGAATTTCCAGGCCTCAACAGTTTTGGCGCTAGAAGGAGGGCCGCCAGTGAATGGATGGCCGTGGAAACTAAATTTTTTTCCCAAGATTACCCCACCAGCAGAAGTTTAAAAGCTTGTAACTCGACACAAGCACTTACAGGTTTCGGTTATATCTTGAAGTAAGAAAGCCTGTTCTCACCCTACGTTGTTATTTGCTCAGACTTTTGTTCTTTTTGCCTGTGCCTATGGCTGGAATAAATGCAAATCAGCCCAACCCACTGCCAATATGGAGAGCTAGATCCCCTCTAAACCTTACGTTGCCTTTGCATAACCTACCTCAGGCCTTTGACAAGTTGTTGCCTAGGTTTGACCCCGAAGAAAGGACTGCTGTAGATGACCACCTGCAAAGCTTTTATCTAGCATTAGAAGGGCTAAGGGCTGGGGAGTATGAAGATGTGGTCTGTAGACTTTTCCCACACACCCTGAAAGGAGCAGCATCATCCTGGTATTTCAGTCTCCCTGCAAATTCTATTCCCGATTGGAATACTTTTGAAAGAATATTTAGGAATAAGTATGCAACTCAGAGAACTCATGCCTCACTGATGAAAGGTCTTGGTTTGTTAAGAAAAGAGAAGAATGAGAAAGTATGTAGTTTCACTCAAAGATTTTCCATATACCTAAAGAACTTTTCTGAAACTAACAGACCCTCAGACAAGGTCTTAATTGAATATTTTACCTCAGCCCTAGGACCTGAGCTGGCCATGTTTGCCAAGATGAAGGCCAAACCTACATTGGTAGAAACTTATGAAGAGGATGAGAGGGAAAGTGTAGAAGATTATCCGGATCTACATGGAAGGAAACTACAGATAGAAGAGCTTTACCGCTGTCTAAACCTAAAGAGGATCACTCACTAGATTATCAGGGAATGCTGAAAATGGTACAGAAGCTATCTAACCGAATAATTGATCTGGAAAAGGGAAGGGACATTCAGAAAACTTATAAGCCCCACTATTCGAAAAGAGAGGATAATAACCAATGGAAAATCCCTCCCCCAAATTTAGCCTCAATAAATATAACAGAAATAGGGGGGATAATTTCTGTACTTTTCACCAGCAACCTCACTCCGAGAAGAAGTGCCCTCAATGGTTGAATTCAATGTCTTTGGTAATGAATAAGTTGTTGAACTCCAAATTGACTAAAGACAGTGGTGAAGAAGGAGGAAAAGAACAGACCATAGAGAAGCAAGATGATGATACAATATTCTTATGGAATGGTGTTTCGCTGTTCAACACAGAAGAAAATGCTCTCAAGTCTCAATATACACCTACAACCACAAAAGATAAGAACCTAGCAATTAAGGACAATGCAATACTTTCAAAGGTTAAAGAGTTGAAAGAGAAAGTCAAGAGGCAGGTAGATGTGAATACTAAAGATGACACGCCTAAAGCCACTACTTGCAAACAGGAAACAGAGCCACTCGTTGAACTTGCCAAACCTGTGAAATATGTTGAGGACGGACAAGTTGACAAACTTAAAGAGGAGATGCCCACAAAAAACCAACCTGTGGAAGAAAGGATCGAATTAACTAGGACAAGGAAAACTAGCGCTCCACCTTTCCTTGTGACTCTTGAAATTTTGAATCATAAGGTGCATAATTGTTTGGTGAACTCTGGATCATCAATGAATGTTATGCCTCTGGCAATTTGCAAAAAAAGTAATGGGCAGCTAAAACCTACTATTTGGGACGTCACTCAACTAGACAAGACTAGTGTCAAAGTAGTGGGGGAGATGGAGAATGTTCTGATTCGATTGTCTGCAAATAAAAGGATATGTCATTACATTGACATTGTAGTAGCAGACATACCTGATGGTTATGGAATGATCCTGAACCGATATTAGACAGTAAGGCTGAATGGGTACTTTGTTTCAGATTGGTCTCACTTGTGGTTATCCCAGAAGGGCAGCCCAAACCTGATTAAGATTTTAAGAGAGCCCTACATGAAGCACAATGTCACTAAGCTAGGAGAGGGAAATGAATCTGTTGATTCTGTCCTGGGAAATTATCTGACTGAGCTTGAGTTAAGACATCTTACTTCAAGAAAGGCCAGTTCTATGACTGACACTCAGCCTGAGCTCCTTCAACTTCCTCAGGCTGTAAGAGATGACTGTAGGATAGTAGACATGTGTTCAGTTTCAAAAACAGCACAGCTCGATCATGGTTAAACAACACATGTCTATAATTCAGCCCATCTCTAACTCCCTAAGATTAAAGATATTCAGGGGTGGGCAAATTTTTCTTTTCTTTTTGCCTTGTACATAAATAATGTTGTTTTCTGTAATACTTTGATGTTGTTTTCTTTTGATCATTTGATTTGATGCTGCTTTCTTTATTTTTACTGCTTTGTTAGTAGTTTTCGTTTTTGAATAAAGAGGCAAAATTTTGGTTGCAATGGAAATATCAGGGTTCTTTATTAACTGAAATCTTGAGCGAAAGACTGTGCTTTAAAGTATAGAATGTCTTCTAGTAGCAGTGTTCCTAACTGGCAATGCATTCATTGAAGTCTTACTTAACCCCTGTAAATAACTCAGAAGTAAAAGAAGTCTGAAATACTGTTTAGAGGCTCCATCCATTTCACATCTTAAATATCCAAAGGGGTGACAGCAAAAGACCCATGGAAATGAAGCAGAGTAAACAGTATATCATATATAAATGATCCCATGCCATAATTTCAGAAAAGCAAAAAGCTATCAAGAGTCAAAACTCCTTAAAGAAAAACAATACATATCAAAGCAAAGTACCAAAGCATGAAGTACTAAATTGCCAAAAGATCCTCTCCGTCCGTGGACTAAAACATGAAGCACACTGTTCACACAAAAGGACACTATGGGATAGAGGATCCTGAATTAAAATTCAGTAAGAAAGGCATGCAGGAGGACTCAGATCATAAGAACTAAAGTTCAAACGGCACAAAAGTGTAGTTGGCATGGGAATGAGGACCAAAAGGATAATATCGTTTACTATCTATTACAATCTTGTAGTGTCCAAGCTGGAAACTACCTAAGGACAGGCAAAATAAATTTCACTTATTTGGCCTCAAAAGAGTTATTCAGACTTGCAATATTTCTGATGTTACCATTTCCCAAAGAATAGACTACTTCTCAATGGTTTAAATGCTTAAGTTGACCAGCCCAGGGATACGAACATCTAGAAGATTTCAACTTTTATTCAGACGGTCTTGCGCTGGGAAGGAGTTAATTCAGAAATCTGGGGTTCACCAGGTAGTCGCCAATTGTTGCAGCTGCATCAATTTTCCCAAAATTCCAAAAAATTTTAGGACCCTCCTTTTGCTTGTATTAGTTCGATCGTTTTCTTGGATATGGTTTGAGAACGTTTCAGAAAGACTTGCTTATGCTTGGATTGATCTACAGTTGTTTTCCATTTTTCTAAAATGATTAAGAATTTTGATGATTGAGCAAACCTTCATCATTGGCTTTTAATTGCGTTTGAAGCCAGTCTGGATCGGAAGGTATTTTGTTTTGATCTTCCGCCGTTGCGGGTGAGTCGTTGTTTTCGTCTTCTGCCGTTGCGGGTGAATCTCCGTTTTCGTCTTCCGATCCGTCCGCTGATTTTTGGGTTTATGTCAAAAGGTTTTGGTCATGTCTTTCTCCACCGTTGCGGATGGATGTTTGGTTTTAACTTCGACTTTTCCCCGACTCGGTTGGCGAAATCGGCTGGGGGTTGGTTTTGTATCGGAACCATTATCACTTCTTCTTCCGCCGTTGCAGACAGATTTTCGGTTTGACTTCGATTATTTTTTCGATTTCGTTGTTTTCACGTCGGATGCCTTTTGGTTTTGCATCGGAAGTTTTCTGATTATTTTCTTCCGCTGTTGTGGCTCTCAAAAGGGTTTAACACCCGATGTGTAAAGCGATCCACCAGCCGACGCGTCAGCTTTTAGTCGCTTGCCTGAGGTCTTTTCCTTTCCGCCGTTGCGGATGACGGAAGTGCCAATCTTGCCGATATGTCAATAGTTGTCTTTCGATTCAGGTTTTGCTCCCGGTTGTCCCCACCGTTGTGGAGGGATTCTTGGTACAGCTTTCCGCCGTTGCGGAGCAAAATAAGCTTTTAGCCTCTGATTCAGAAACCCTCCGACGTCCGATCTTCTAAGTTTTCCCGCCATGCGCGTCTCGGCGGCTGGATCTACACTGTGGTCATCTGCCATTGCAGAAGGA
>LPNX010412459.1:1053562-1123070 GCA_001517045.1 Pseudotsuga menziesii | reverse complement strand
AAAAGTTTCACCAGAGTTTCTCTACACAAAAATCCATCACAATAGAGCTGAAAGAGCCTCTTTTTAACAAATGAGAGAGTGCTAAAACCCTAAAACCAAAAACCCAACCCTAAACAGCTTAGCCACCTAACAAAGAGCCCAGACCTAAACTGGAGAACTGGGAGTGAGGGGAGGCCTCCACCCAGGCAAGGCGCCCCCACTCCAAACCTGTGCACTGAAAACAAGCCAAGGATGAACCCACATGTGTGATGTAGGTAAGCTCATCCTTAGGTCTGGCAGGAGCCTCCGTTAGGTTTGGGAAGCCCACTGATGGTGCAAGCTTTAGTCTTCACCTCGATCAAATCACCGGACCAATGAGAGCTCTCCATCTCATCTTTAGCTGGAGATGACATGTCTGATAACTGATAATAAATTAATTGCTCTCTTAATGATGACTGAAGCTGAGTTATGATAACTCCAATCATCATAAGTGTTCCATGAGATGTCATTTAGCCTTTTATTTTATTAAAATTGGATTAATTTGGAGAGTTTTAGTTTTCTCCAAAATAATCATTTTTTTTAATAAAAATAATTTTTTAATAAAAATCATTTTTTTTTAATAAAAATCATTTTTTTACTAAAAAATCATTTTTTACTCAAAATTGACGTTTTTGAGTAAAATAGCATTATGTGTCCGATTGCTGATCTGAAAGTTGGTTCTGACTGGCTGGCTGATCAAGAATGATTTTTGGCTTAAGGTTAGAGCCTTCAATCACTGAATTCTGAGTCCGGATCATGAACGGGTTTTGTCCATTTAATTTATGGAAAAATTAACCCAAAAAACTTAGGAAAATTAATTTAAAAATTAAAAAATAATTTTTCACTGTTGGAAAAAGATTTTTTTGAAATTTTTTTTATGTGTTCAGATGACTTAGGACATGACCATGATCTATCTAAATAATGTCTAGTAGGCTTATAACACTCAGTTGGGCTCTAATAACCCCCCAAGGCCTAGAATTCAACATCGGGCATTCCAGCTTTGGAGGAAGCGGGAGAAAACCTCGTCAATTATACTCGGCTGAAGGCAAAGCATAATTGTCAGGGGCAAAAAACTCCCTGGAATACCCTATTTGAGATTCTACGTCTCAGGAGACCGAACCACTCAAAAATATCCTACTAGCACATTTTATTACAAACCCCGCGGGGCCATGGTCAAAACTATTCAAATAAAAGAGTGACTAGCCAATATTGGCTAGATAGGCAGACGGATCAACTGATACATTGGAATCGGGCTTTGAACAAGTTTGTCAACCGGTGGCTCCTCAAGTAACCCAACTATGGTACAGAAAAGTTGGTAACAAGATGTTGGTTCAGATTGATTGTTTACATGTATATGACTCAACAAATATTATCTTGTATTATGGTTATCATTGCTTTTATATTCATTCTTGTGACATGTCTTAGCATCTAGTGTCATGATCTGGCGATCATATAAATATGTGGACTTGGATGTATTGATATTATGTATGTATGTCCCTACTTAGACTTGGAAGTTTTTGACCCATATTCATTGGTTTTACTCTCCTTAGGGAGAATAGAGGTGATCATTCCCACCATACTTTGGCTTGCTAGTGTTGGTTTCATTGTTCACTATCTCCACCCATCCATTACCTTCCAATTATGTTTTTAGCCTGACCTACTACTTGACTTGTGGCATGGTAGAACTTTCCCCACTAGAGCCTTTGTGATTGGACAAGCTTCCCTGTTTATTTGTGTCTCAGCTCTGAGTTGCCTTGGTTGTGTTGGCTAAACCTGAAACAAATAGCGTTGCTATCAATACAGTGTCTTTGGAAATGAAATGAATTTCTTATGAAAAAAGCCCATTGATAAAAACTTAAAAGTAGTGTTTTTAAACATACATGAATGCAAGGCAAGCGTAATGAAATTGGCTTTGACGTATATTGAAATGAATATCTTGTGAAAAACCATTCATGAAAAGTAGTGTTTTTAAACATACATGAATGCATGAAGCCTAAATAATAAAAATCCGTGTAATAAATGCATGGACCAAGGCTATGGAAATTCAAAGGCTCAAAAAGCAATGGTTCTTAAAAAGTTATATATAAAGATTGCTGGCATCATTTGTATTTGATTTGGATTGTGAGCATTTGTCAAGGTGAATAAGCACCTCTGAACATAACTTATCCATTTGTGAGACACTGCCATCCCCTGTGTTGTTGCTTATTCGGAATATGCTAGAGTGAGTATCCCCTTTCCATATCCAAAGTGTCACAGTGGCGAGTTGGTAGTCACCCTTCAACCTAGCCATTTGATTTCTAGCCCTCACCCTTCACTATCAAATTGATTACAACTATGAAGTGAGTATGGTCTTGAAAGTCTAGTCTGAGTTATAGTTAATTAATGAAACTCTGTATTTGGTTGATAGATCGCCAGTGAAATGATTGCTACTTGTTATAGTTGTTATTTGAATGATTTGTAGAGCATGTCTTAACCTTTGAACACTTGCAACAGATGGATGTTAGCCTGGGTTATATTATTGATTATTTGAGCATTTACAGATTATTATTCTATCTGTCTGGGCATATTGGATATTGAACATGATCATGCAGAGATCTGTAGGGTGTATGAGTATGCACCTTAGATGGATTTGGGCTCTCTGAGTCCAATGAGACAGTTTATTTTCAGTTCCGGGTAGTTACAGTGATGATTTGTCTCAGTGTACCATTCTGGTGTAGTTTTTCCATGTTGAATGGCCTGTTAGAGCAGAGAGGTGATTTGATTGGTTCACCTAGGGCATTGTATGAGGAGGGGTTGGTCCAGCCACTTGTTTTTACCATATTACCCCCCTTCCAGAGAGCTTGGTGAGCTCATCTTAACAACGCTGGCACTCTAGGAGGCAGTTTTAGCCATATCATGTTTCTCGAGGCAGATTTAAAATAATAAAAAATGCTACTGAAGAATTCGATTTGGGCTACTGGGGCAAGGAAATGGCATGGGATGAGTTTTGATGATGAGTGTGATGTCTTCCACTCCTTCTTCAGCAGTTTCAACACTTGGATTAGAACATTTTGATCTTTTAATCTTAGCCACCCATTTGAAAAGTGGTTATGATTTTGGTATCTCTTATTCCTATTTAAAGGAGAGAGATTCTCATTTGTAAGGGGTCTTTGGCTCTTGGATCTGGATAATAGAAAAACTATTCTTGTGGAAATTTTTGGATGTTCTTTGCATCTGGTGTTCTTCAATGGTGATTGGAAAGTCTATTGCTTCCTAGCATTTGGGTATTTGTGGTGAGATCTATATTTTTTTGGAAACATTATTTTGTCTACAGGAGGGCGACTTCACTTGGGAGTTTTTGTAGGGCTTCCTCAACTCGCTTGTTTGGCATCGCTTATATCAGGGGGTTTTCATTAGTATCATTGTGATCTATGATTTCATCTTGCTATTTTTTTGTAGCATTTGTTCTTTTCTCTTGACGCATCAAATCTGATATGGTTGACGTTTGTTGTGTAGGAGAGCAGGCGCATTGGCGTCCTTGGGCAAATCGTTTTACATAGAGGCTTCATCCAAATCTTCTCAAATTGATCGGGACGACATAGATCATCATGATCAAGGCATCTACAACGTTATCCAGGTAAGATCTACAGGTTAGTTCTTCTTTTCTTGATCTCAATCCATTGGCGTCTTCATTTTCATGTCAAAACCCTAAATAATAAAAAATAAAAAAATATTATAGATCAAGCTGCTTGATCTCTTGGAAAACCATTTCTGGGTTTTGTAAATCGGGTCAAAACCTAAGTGGGTCTTCCTAGACGTTTTGCTTAGGTGACTCCATTGGGACCAAAACCCAAGGCATTGCTCTCTAAACCCTTGCGCAACCCTTCATTTGGCGATTTTCTCTTGCGATTTGATCTTGTCCCTGAGGCTAGGGTACTTTGATACTATTATACCTTACTTCCAGTCTATTCCGTGGTACTAGATATCCCCAATCTTGTTCTTAACCTCCTTGCATTGGTCACGTTTCCCAAGGCAGTGGATATTGTCATCATTTGCTAGTACCTTGATTCTAGTTCTAGTAGAAGGGCTCATAAGTCACTTGTATTTCAAATTTGGATCAATTTCACACCTCATAAATCTCTGATCCAAACCCTAATTCACCTTGTGACTTCATCCATAGATCTAGGGTTTACTTCACCTTACACCTTACGTACTTCAATTCCATTTGATTTGATCTGGTGTTTTGGTCTAATCTCTCCTGTCGGGAGTAGATTTGGGTCTCCCCCATTGTTGTCTTGGGCTAAGACAACATCAAGTGAAGATTGCCTCAATTGGGGTGACAACCATCCATTTGGGAGTCGAGGCTATCTTGGTTCCACCTCTTTAGTTGCCCATCCCTCTATTGTCCATCCTGGATCCATCTCATAGAGGCAACTACAAGTTTGGTGACAACAACTCCCTTCCTAGTCACGAGATCGCTGAGGAGGGGAGTTGGCCCATGACGCTCCCTCAGCGATCATGGGCCAAAAAAACGCTCTCGAAAGCGCTCCCAGGATTATTCTGTGGTCTGGGTACATTTTTTTTCAAATTTCTCAAATTTGCAAAAAAAACCTTGCTTTTTAGTGATTGGCTAGGTTCAGTTAGCCTTTATAAACACTATTGGACCAAGGTTACAAAAACCGAACTGGTGGTCGAACCGACCGACCTTGAAAACCAGAACCAGGCCAAAACCGAGGAAAAAACCGGATCACAAAACTTGTCCACCAAAAATACAAAAACTACTTAAATTTTGAAAAATTATATATATATTCATGTGCAACCATGTAAATCCAAACCATTATTCACAAATTTGCAAAAAGTGCTCTTGCTATGTGCGAGACTGAGCATATTTCACTAGAACCTTCCCCACTCAACCAACTTTTAATTTAAAAAAAATTAAAAAAATACTCTCTTAACTGTTGTTGTAGAGTTATGTATGGAACCGGTCAAAACCGAAACAGGAACCGGAACCAGTCAAAACTGGACTGAAACTGGTCAAAACCGATCGGTTTCGTACAAACCGGTCATTTCGGTTTGAGACACTGGTTTGAACCGGTGAGGCCCCAAAACCGGTCGGACCGACTGGTTTGAACTGATGAGGCCCCAAAATCTCTCGTACCGACCGGTTTTTGTAATATTGGACTCCATTTGGACTCGTTCTATTCCTCATTTGCTTGATTTCATTTCTCTTGCTTGGGCTTTGAGTGGGTTTGCTAGTTATTTGAGAGCAAATTTGTAGGAGCTTGGAAGAGAGATTGAAGGCTTCTATTTGTGAGAGCTTAGAAGGAAGATTGAAGGCTTCCATAGGGACATTCAACCATCTTTGAGGAGCTAAAGAGGTAGGGTTTAAAAACACAACCTTTGTTGGTTTTTGAAAAAAATATTTCACTATGTTAAAATTTTAAATCCTGTATGTTTTTTTTTCCTACTCTTACCCATTTCTTTTTCTCCATCATTCTATTGCAGTTAAGAAGTGATTCTCATTTTGAATCAAGAAGCATGATGGGTATGTGGTTTTTGTTTTTGGTTCCAATTCTTCTCATGATGATGATGGTGGGAAGTAGATTTGGTGGTGGCAATGATGAGGAGGAAGAGATAGGGAGTGGCACATACCATGGAGAGGAAGAGGAAGAGAATGATGATGATGAGGAGATTGAGAGTGATGAGGGGCAAAAACATAAAAGACACAACACCTTTGTGGAAGTATGTGACAAGGCTTGGGGAAGGGAGAGGGGGTGGAACCATGGAGTTTACATGCCTCCATTGTAATAAAACTTACAGAGGTTCATATACCTGTGTGAGAAAGCATTTGTGTGGGCTTATGCCATGTGATCAAGGTAAGGCTACTGGAGTCAGAACCCGTGACAGTGTCAGCTAAAGAAGAAACAAATACAGGATGGAAGCAGAGGCCGCTCAAAACAATTCCAAGAGATCAAGGGTTGAATCTAAATCCCCACAGAGAATGTTTGGTAGTGGATCTGGATCATCATCCACCCATGGCAATGGATTCTCGTTTATGCAAAAAAACATTATCGGATTTCCTTGACCTTGGTTGTAGAGATGATGTGGATTCAAAAGTTTACAGGTTTCTCTATGCTTGTGGTGTGCCATTCATTGTTCTTCACTCACCCTATTGGCATGAAATGGTACAAGCCATCAATGGTGCCCCTAAAGGATACAAGAGCCTTGGGTATGACAAAGCTAGAACCGTGGGACACGACAGGGAAAGAGCCAAAATCAATAATGCTCTTGGAAAGTTTACAAATGATTGGTCCAACTATGGGGTATCCATTGTTTCTGATGGATGGACAAATGTTAAAGGCAAGCCATTGATAAATATTCTTGGTGTGTTTGCTAGTGGTGCGGTCTTCCTTTCAGCTCATGACTACTCAGACCGCTACAAGACTCGTATTAATATTGCACAACCTTTACTTGAAACCATTCAAAATATTGGGCCATACAATGCCATTCAAGCCATCACTGATAATGATGCTGAAACAAGAGTAACCATTGAGGATAGGTATCCCAACATATTTTGGTCATGGTGTTTGGTTCACACATTGAACCTTTGATGCATGATATTGTTTAGATAAAGGACCCTAGTTATCGATGGATTGGTGCCTTGTACAAGAGAGGTAAGAAAATGATAAAATTTATTACCAATCATAGCATGGCCAACCACATTTTTCGCAATCACTCTAGGATGGAGCTATTGAAGATTGCGAAGATTAGATATGCTAGCTACTACCTCACCTTCAGGAGGTTTTTGAAGGTAAGATAGGCATTGGCTAGTATGGTCTCAAGTGATTCATGGCAGGGATTGAAAGATAGAGCTGCAAGTGCATTTGATAGACATGACTTTCAGGAGGTGGAGGGCACCGTTCTTAATGGTCAGTTCTGGGCACATGCTAAATATGTTCTACAATTCACCAAGCCCGTTTATAGTATGTTTCGTTTTGCAGATACAAATCAACCGGTGATTGGGGAGGTGTATGAGAAAATAGATAGCATGCTTGGTCAAATCAAAGACATTGTTGAGCAAAGAGATGCAATCTTGTATGACCATATTCATAAACATGTGGTTAAAAGGTGGGATAATTTGAATGTTCTACTCCATGCCCTTGCATATGTCCTTACCCCAAAATAGTATTCTCCATCTTGGTTGGCCCAACATGCACCTGGTGGTGGAGTTAGGAAAAGACCACACACAGATTGAGAGGTGCAAAATGGGTATATTCTTGCATTAGACAAGTTGGCCCCTGATGAGGAGTATGCTCAAGTACGAAGTGAATTGAGTCAATACATCAGTGAACATGGAGTCTTTGGTACCTTGCATGCAACCAAAGATCAAGAGAGGTTGAATCGTATCCGTTGGTGGAACATGTATGGCAGTGGTGCCACGTATTTGCATAAATTGGTGGTGAGGGTGCTTTCACAGGTTGTCAATAGTTCTTTTGCAGAGTTGTGTTGGAGCATCTACAACTTCATCCACAACGTCAAGAGAAACAGTTTGAATGTAGAATGGGCCAAAAGTTTGGTTTATGTGCACTACAACTTGAGGTTGTTGTCCCATTATTGTGAAGTGATCAAGAATGATAGAACATTTTTGATTTGGTACAACAATCCAGAGGAGGCTAATGTCGAGGATGGAGCCATTGCATTAGAGTGCTTGGAGGATGAACTATTGGGTGATCATGATGGTGATCCAATTCATACATCAGAGATGCCACCCCCAACCACTACCAGGTTTCCAGATACAGGAATTTTGCCTTTAGCTTCACAACATCCTGCAATCCGTGGGGGCCATTCATCTTCTTCTCATGTTCCACGATAAATTCTAGTATCTCTTATTCCACCTAGAACACGAGAAAAAAAATTGGAAGTTTATCATGGCAAGAATAAAGCTTAATAGATAGTATCATAGTACTTTGTATTTCATGTTTATTATGGCATATTTTGTAAACATTATGGCCTACTTTGAACTTTGAAAGTTTGACATTTGAATCTTGAAAGTTGAATCTACCTTTGAAGTTTGAACTTTAAATTGTTGATTACATCTTATGATCTTACAACTATGTAATGTCCCTTTTTCAAACTTTTATTACAATGACCAATTTTTCACTTTTTCCCCAATTTCGAACCTTGACTAGTTTTGATGTCTTGGTCTCGAAATTGGCCCAAATGCTCCCATATCTTCTCAGAGTGTGTATGACTAATATTAAGACTTGAATATTATGTTCATAGATGATTTATAACCCTCCAATCACTTCTGCAAACTAGTTTTATATTCTGATCAAAGTAGGAGTCTTTACTAGCAAATTGGGGTTCCAATTCCCCCTGGGTAAATGCCGGAAATGGCTTCTCAAATGCTCTCAATCCCACTCGAATTTCTGAACAGAGGCAGGGGATGTGTAAGGGACATTTTTAAGGTCTCATATGCATCATGGTTCAGTTTATACAGGCTGTTATGACTCTCTCCAAAACAGCTCCCAAATCACTATTTCGACCCTTGGGGAAAAGGCACCAAATCTTCTCCCAATGCAATTAAAATGAGTAAAATGGCTTCCAATGCTTAAATACCGAACATGAAACTTGTAATACACATTAATGACAGTCCATTCATCATACATTTATCAGACAGACATTCCTCCATTCGAAATAATTAGCATTACCATGGCATATATCAAAATAGAGTGGAAATGGTCATTGTTTGCTCATTAAAAATCAATTGGACATACAACTCTTGGGTATTTCGACTTGAAACTTTATGAGAATGAAGAACATAGCATATTGAATCTATTACAATCATAAATAGACCAGGAGAAGCTCTCCCACAAAGTACAATGGCTCACCCAAGGCGCAATCCCTCCATGAGCATGAATATGCAATGAAAACTATAAATGGTTGAAATGAAGCCCTGCAATAGAAGAACCCACGAGCTGCCCTGTAGCTTACACCTGCAATTACAACTCCATTAAAGCTCCATGAAAGACCTGAGTGGCCTCTCCAAACACCAACTTGGATGAGAATCTTTCACCCTCGAAATTGTCTAAGGAAAGAAAACTAGTCATCCACTAGCTCGCACAATTTACAAATGACAATTTCTCAAATGATCAAAAGCTTCTCTCTTGGTTGCTTCCTGTATTTTATAAACATCCTTAGCCTTATAAGGTTCCCAATCCATCCACAAACTCAAGCCAATTCGAATTTAGGTGTGTGCTCATGATTTGCCATGTGTCCTCCCTTTCCTAGCCTTCCACCTTCCCCAAATTCGAGTAGGAGCCCATTGAGCTTCCTCAACTCATATGAGAGCTCTCTTGGATGCTCTATTTTGGCCTGACATGTCAGATGTGTCAGATGTCAGCCTTCAGATCTGATTTGTGTCATAGGTGTCATAGCATCTTCATCATTGTTGTCATAGAGTTAGGGAATCTAGTCCAAGTGTCTCACTAGCTCCAAAATGACTCTTCCTTTCCCATGTAAGTTACATTTCTTCCCAAATTCAACCTATGATGCATATGACCAAGTGTATTAGTCTTCTAACTCATCCAGGAACCTTTAGGCGTCCATGGATTCAAAATTGCAAGAGGAGGATGCCATGTGGCACAAAATTTCTAGCTTGTGTAGGCCCCATAGTCTCCATGTGTCTCCATGCTCCATTGCCACTTCAATTTTCTCTTGTATTTATTTAATAAACTACATTATTAAATATTTATCCCATTCTAATGTCTAAACATCATTTATAAGCTCCCTTATTAAAGTTCCAAATGTATCCATCCAACCTAGGGAACTAGTAGGATTGATGGAATTGTTCTTCTATGCAATTATTTGAATGGGGACATTACAAACTCTTTGGTATTGAATATGATATTATGATGTTTTGTTTCATTTCATGGTTGATATTATCTATTAGAGTTTGTTGATGGCAAATATTATCTGTTAAAATTTGAAGGTTGATGTTGTTGATGATTGATCATTTGATGACAATGTTATAAGTCATAGCTCCTAGATGATTGATGTTATATGTGTATGTAATGGTTATATCTATGTTTTCTATAGCTAATTTGGAATAATCCATGTTTTTTTTAATATATATGCATCAAAATATATTAAATTATGTATTATATAAAAAACGCTCACAAAATGGAATCTTTTAAAAATTTCACTTTTCGCTCCCGCTCCCGTTGCTCGCTCCCGCTCCTGCTGCCCTCTCCCAACAGTGTAGATATGGCATCGATTGCTGGCATCTCATCACTGATCACATTTGAATGCACTGAACTCTTGGTCTCGACCTGATCTTTGAAGCAAAAATATGGGCAAAAATATCCATACATAAAATGGTATAAAAATTCTATAATAATTGGGCTTAATATAAAAGGCCAAGTACTTGAATCATTCTTGGAAATTTGAGAGTTGATAGGGAAAGCACTGAAGTAGTAATCGAACATAGCTCTCATTCACCCCACTAGAACAAATAGGGGATTTTTACAAATTAACTTTCATACCAATAGCTATACAAAATAAATCCAAAATTTCTTTCAACTTAGATGCATCTCTCTATGAAACATCACCGAATAATAATACATCCACAAAAAGCAATTGAATACAAAACAAAGATCTTCCAATCTTAATACTTTTTAGGGAACTGAATTCTTTTGCCTCCATTATAGCCCAGTTGAGTTCTTCATCTATGATTGAAAACAACAGGGGTGTCGAAGAAGACCCCTGCTCATCCCTTTGGAAGGACTAAAAAAGCTGGAGGCTGATCCATTGATAAGGACCATGAAAGAGATTGAGGTCAAGCAACCTGTTACCGGATGAACTAGCAGGGCTAGTCACTGGCAAACATATGAGGGAGAGAGTGACCACTATCACCTTAGCCACTCTTCCCGAACTGCTTTGGAAGTCAAACCTTCTAGGGGACAGCCCTATGTGAGTCTGCAAGGAGACTAAACGCTAGATAATATCTTCTTTGAAGATTGTTAGTGACCAGTGCCTTATTGGAGTCAAATCAAGAAATGCAGAAGATATGCTATATGTGTGTGAATATGGATAGTGTAAGTGTAGTCAGTACATCCACTTCAGTTGTGCATTCGACAATAAGTATGACATGTCACTTGTTGTAAGTGTTACTAATGGAAAAAGGCTGAAGCAATAGTTACATGTGCTCATCCATAATGCAATGTAAACCACATTAATAACAACATGTATTCATCATCCCAATGTACAACAGTATGGCATAAATCAATGATCTATCAGTCATATATCAGTAGTTAAGACAACGGTAGTCATTTAACATCTCACAACGTGTATTCATGTAGCAGATCCAAACTTTATGTAGGGAAACAGTATATACCATAAACAGTACATGTACTTATAAAAAAGGTGTGAAAACAATATTTTAAGTGATCATTAGTAGCAGCAGTATTGATTTATCCCAATGTTATATCAGTCAAGAGGGTAGCAATAACCATTTTATAGCAGTTTATGAGGCATTCAACATTGCATATGTAAATTTTCCTTTAATATTCAACTAGTGCTAACAGTGCATGCAAGATCTCTACTGATAACCACGCATGAATATCTTTTACAGTATGTAGCGGAATATAAAACTGAGAAATAACTCACAACATCACAACATAAAATGATAGTTATTTTGGGTATGGAAACCCACAGAAAAACCCAAGATGGGAAAACCAGTGCAATAGTCAGATATAGATTTTATTATGAGAAAATATGGAACGTTACAATCACTCCAATTTCACCCAAACTTGGCGAATGCAGTACCCGGCAGAATCACTGGGCAAATCCCAACTAAACCTCAACACCCTCCTGTGTGAGTGTACGACCTAGCTGTACGAAGCTCGGTGATCCTGCTGCTTGCTCCTTCTTCTTCCCAGCTAAATCCTCTGTCTGACTTTCTCTCCTTGTCTATATCCTGTCTCTGTCGGAATACAAGTGTGTGTGTCCTCTCCACTAGTTGATCTCTCTTTTATAACTTTAGGTAAAGTGAAAACCCTATTTTCACTTTCACTTTAACTAGTGTTTCACTAAAGTTAATTTATATCACTTTAATTTATTTTCCAAAGTAAACTTAGGAAAAGTAAATTAAATACAACTGGTTTCCTAATTTAAGTCTTCTGCATGCAAGAAGACATACATGCAGAAAGACCTTCCTTGTTGCTGCTAGTTTAACACTCCCTGTCAATGAGGAAGGGATTCGGTAGCAACCCCAACTTATCTCTGAACTTCACAAAGCTCTGTCTATAAAGTGCCTTGGTGAAAATGTCTGCCACCTGCTCATCTGTTTGTATGTAGTCCAAACGAATGGTTCCCCTCTGAACACAATCTCTTAAGAAGTGGTACCTCATGTCTATGTGTTTGCTCTGGTCATGGAACAATGGATTCTTAGATATCCTGATGCCACTCTGATTATCACAGTGAACTACTGTAGCCTCTAGCTCACACTCAAACAACCCTGCAAGTAACTTCTTTAGCCACATACACTCATAAGCAGCCATGTTGGCTGCCATGTACTCAGCCTTTGCCAAGCTCAATGCAACTGACCTTTGCTTCCTGTTGAACCAAGAGAAAACCCCTGAACCTATGCTGAAACAACAACCTGAAGTACTCGTTCGGTCCTCTACACATCCTGCCCAGTCAACATCTGTGAAACCTGCTAACTGTACACTCTCCCTCCATTCATAAACCAATCCATACTCCACTGTACCTCTGATGTAGCGAAGTATGTGCTTTGCAGCCGTCCAATGCACTCTCCAAGGGTCCACCATGAACTGACTCAAAGAGTTGACTGCAAAGCTGATGTTTAGTCGAGTGTTGACTAGAGACATAAGCAATCCGATAAGCGGACGATACAAGGTAAGATCCAATCCGTTTGATCCTGATGCATCAATCTTCCTCTAGTTGGAAACTAGAGGTATGGCCATAGGCTTGCAGTCCTCCATCCTGAATCTCTTCAGGATCTCTATTGCATAGTTCCCTTGTCCGATCAAGAAGCATCCATCTCTCTGTCAAACCTCCAAGCCCAGAAAGTAATGCATCAGCCCAAGGTCCTTCATCTCAAACTCCACTGCAAGGTTGGACTTGCAGTCTCTAATCAGCCTCTCATCTCTTGTCAAAAAGAGATCATCCACATACAGGACCAGTATGAGAGGCACCTCAATTGTTAAGAAGTACAGGTTGTGGTCAACCTCACTCCGCTGAAATCCCATCTCCCGTAGATAGCTGTCAATCCTCGAGTACCATGCTTAAGGAGCTTGCTTGAGCCTGTAAAGAGCTCGATGCAGTTTGCAAACATGCGTTTCCCTGTTCTCCACATCAAATCCCTCTGGCTATTCAATATACACCTCCTCCTTTATCACTATGTTGAGGAAGGAAGTCTTGACGTCCATTTGATGGACTCGCCAACCCATCTCAGCTGCTAGTGAGATAATGGTCCGAATGGAAGAATACTTGGCAACATGGGTGAAGGTCTCCTCATAATCAATACCCTCCTTCTGTGAAAACCCCTTTGCCACGAAGCGTGCCTTGTACTTCTCCCCGCTTTCGTCTGCTACATGCTTCACCTTGTAGATCCATTTGGATCCAACCACCTTTTTCCCTTGTGGCCTCGACAGAACCTCCCATACCTAGTTTTTCATAATGGAGTCATACTCCTCAACCATAGCCTCCTGCGACACATCATGTTGTGCAACTTCCCCGAAGCTGGAAGGTTCAGAGTTAATCAACTCTGTGATCAGTGCCATATAACTAAGCCTCTCTAGTGGTACACTTCGTTTGAAAGATCTCTATGGAGGATCAACCTGCCTGGAATCTTGTACTGTAGACCTAAACCACTTAGGCCTTGGCCTAGTGTCACCCTGCTGCGGCTGCTGGATATCTGTCTCCTGCTGCAGCTCATCCTCCAAGTCAATGATTGTAGGATCCTGTCCACCTGACTTCCTCTGACTACCAGAACCTGTGCTTTGTGTCTGTACTTGTACCTGTACATCTGGCTCCTCCAACTTGACCCTCGACTCTTGTGCTGGCTGCTGCTCTCTTGGTAAGTCTAGAGATCTCCGCAAGGCCCCTGTCCTCATCGATTTGGACATCCCTGCTCACAATGATCCTCTTGCGAGCAGGAATGTAAACTATATATGCCTTCGAAATCTCGCTGTAACCAACAAGTAACACCTTCTCTCTAGAAGGGTCCAACTTCTTCCTATTGTCAGCATGAACATTACAATAGCAGACACTGCTGAATATGCGAATGTGACTCACATCTGGCCTGGTGCCTGTGAAGACCTCCTCTGGTGTCTTCCTCCCCAAAGCTATGTGGGGACACTTGTTCTGAATGTATACTGCAGTCCTGTATGCCTCTGCCCAGAGGAATAGTGGTAATCCTTGATCAAATAACATGGCCTTGGCTGCTCCAACCATAGTCCCGTTCTTTCGCTCTGCAACTCCATTCTGCAATGGGGTATGGGGCACAATGTGCTCCTTCTTGGTCCCCTCAGCTGAACAATACTCCATGAACTCATTGGAAGTGTAGTCAACCCCGTTGTCTGTCCTCAACACCCGGATCTTCTTTCCTGTTTGGTTCTCCACGAGAATTTTGAACTCTCGGAACCTCTCAAAGACCTTTGACTTGGTCTTCAGGAAATAGATCCAGGTCTTTCTGGAATAGTCATCAATAAAGGTTATGCAGTAACTGTAACCACCAAACGAATGGACACTCATAGGTCTGCATACATCAGAATGCACCAAGTCCATGGGATCCTTAGACTTGTGCTCACTTTGTTGGAAACGCTTCCTAATGTTCTTCCCCAAAGCACAACCCTTGTAGTGGTTATGGTTTTCCTCCTGTACTTGAGGAACTTCAATGACTGCCTGTCTCAAATGCTTCAGTGCTCCATGGTGTAAGTGTTCCATCCTCCCATGCCACAACTCACCCTGACTGTTGCTGTTGCTGCTGACTAGAGCCTTTGCAAGCTCAAAGTGTAGTCTATACACTTTCTCGCTCTTCCTGCCAATCCACCCGATCCAAGCTCCTATCTAACCCCTTATGCATGATATATACTCTATGGTCACAAAACTTCACCTAATATCCCTTGTCCTCCAGAGTGGAGACTGATATAAGGTTCTTGGTTAGTCTTGGAAAATAAAACACATCAGCAAAATTGAGGGGTTTTCCAGACTCCCTTTGAAATGAAACAATGCCAACTCTCTGCGCCTGATACTGCGCATCATCACCTAGCTCAACGTGGATCTGTGTTCCACCCTTTTGCAAGTCTCTAAAGAATCTCTTCTGTCTAGTCATGTGACTAGATGCTCCATTGTCTATATACCATATGTTGCTCCCGGTGGTGCTTGCCATGCAAGCTATCAAGCAAAACTCCTCATCGAAGTTCCTGCTGAACTTATCCACCACTACAGATCCATCCATGTGAGTGTTACTCTTCTTCTTCCTGTCTGGGAACTGGGAGGCAAAGTGTCCCTGCTTGTTGTAGATAAAACACTTGACCTTTGACACTCAAGGTTCTTCTTACCATCCTTCTTCCTCTTTGCCTTACCCTTGCTCTTCCCTGTTAGGGCTAGAGCCTCCTCATCCACAATCTGTGGGGCACTGTTGGATGATCTTGATCCTTGACCCATGCGTGTCTCCTCCTGCACTAAGTCATCCCAAAGTCTCTGCCAATCAGGGAGATTTTCCCTAGCCACCACACCTTTGACAAACCATGGATTAGAGAAACCATTGAGGGATATCCGAACTAGCTTCTCATCATTATTCTTAGAGCCAACAACTCCAAGCTCATCCCTGATCTGTGTGAGCCTCGTGAGATAAGGCACCACTCCTCTCTTGGCCATCTTGATGCTGCGCATCCTCTCTTGCAACACCATCTTTCGGTTCTCGTTCTTGCTTTGGTATGGACTCTCCAAAGCCTTCCACATCTCTAATGCGGTCTTCTTACTAGAAAGGTGAGGGACGATATGGTCCTTCACTCCATCCATGATAATCAACATGGCTCTGGAATCAATCTTCTTCCAAGCTGCTAGATTTGCCGGATTTTTTGGTGCAACTTTTGTGGAGTCAATGTGCTCCTCGGCATCATTGACGTCCAGGATCTTTGTGATCCTCTCTTTCCATGTAGGAAAGTTTTGAGCACCCTGGAGTCTATCCTCAACTCTCAATTGCATGGCCGTAGTGAAGTGTTACCTGTCAAACCCTAGATCTCCAATCCAGTGAAGCACAACTCGGGAAGGACTCGCGGGTACTCGCGAGTCTACCAGACTCAAACCCCAAAACGAGTAATCGTTTCAAACTCGGCGCAGACTCGCCAACCTGGCACAAACTCGTCTACTCGCCAATACTCGCGTGTACTCGGTAGATACTCGGTCGGACTCGCCTGAAATCGAAGTGGAATCCTGCAAATCCATCGCCGTTTCCATCCCCCTTCCGTTTTCCCTTTGATAATTCATGTTTGCTCTTCTGAACATCATTCTTTAATGATATGTGCACAGTGCAACTCTTTTCTTGCAATCTGCAGATCACTCACTTGCTTGGCTGTATGTCAGTGTGTTTGGTTGGGCTGGGTACAATGAGCTCCCGCCTTCTTTTCCTTGTTACGATGCTGCTTCTTAACTATAGTATTTATGCCCAGGATTTTCCATCTTATGCAGATTGCGCTCCTTACACTATAGGTAGTTCCATTATCCAATATCATTTTGGACAATGTGGCCTTTTAGATGTGATTATTCAAAATTCAGAGTTTTGAAAATGTTTTTTAATTTTAATAATATATTTTTTTATATAAAATGTTAATTTTAAAATTTTAAGTTGATTGAGATAAAATTATATAAGTTTCCATATACCATAGAGTTTTGAAAATGTTTTTATAATATAATTTTTTATATCAAAAGTTAAATGTTTTTATAATATAATTTTTTTATATAGAAAGCTAATTTTTTAAAATGTTTTTATAATATAATTATTTATATAAAAAGTTAAATGTTTTTATAATATAATTTTTTATATAGAAAGTTAATTTTATTTTGATTAAGATAAAATTACATAAGTATCATAGAGTTTTGAAAATGTTTTTATAATATAATTTTTTTATATAAAAAGTTAATTTTATGTCGATTAAGATAAAATTACATAAGTTTCAATATGGTATATTTAGAATTTATTTACTTAAATAATAAATATTAGTCTTAATGTCAATGGTGCTCCCACAAATACATTGGTATCTGCTATTAATATAAAGTGTGAATATGGTTATTGATGTACTTTCCTTATTTTTTGGCATAAAATTTACCATATTTTAAGCTTTTTTCTATTAGCCGAGTCTGTCCCGAGTCTTTCCCGAGTGGACGAGTCATATGCCAACCGAGTCTTTGCCAAGTCCGAGTCGTGCAACATTGCTCCAATCTAAGTTTGTGTCTTATATAGATCTGCCCATGATCTATCATTGCTGCTGCAAATCTCTCAGCTTTAGCTCACCAGAACTCTGATACCATTTAAATTTTCCTTTAATATTCAAGTAGGGCTGGTAGTGCATGCAAAATCTCTACCGATAACCACACATGAATATCTTTTACAGTATGCAGTGGAGTATAAAACTAAGAAATAACTCACAACATCACAGTATATAATGACAGTTATTTTGGGTATGGAAACCCCCAGAAAAACCCAAGATGGGAAAAATAGTGCAATAGTCAGATATAGGTTTTATTATGAGAAAATATGGAACGTTACAATCACTGCAAATTCACCCAAACTTGGCGAATGCAGTATCCGACAGAATCACTGGGTAGATCCTAACTAAACCTCAACACCCTCCTGTGTGAATGTACGGCCCAACTGTACGAAGCTCGGTGATCCTGCTGCTCGCTCCTCCGTTTTCCCAGCTAAATCCTCTGTCTAACTTTCTCCCCCTGTGTGTATCCTGTCTCTATCGGAATACAGTTTGTGTCCTCTCCACCAATTTATCTCTCTTTTATAACTTTAGGTAAAGCGAAAACCCTAATTTCACTTTCACTTTAACTAGTGTTTCTCTAAAGTTAAGTTATTTTCCAAAGTAAACTTAGGAAAAGTAAATTAAATACAACTGGTTTCCTAATTTAAGTCTTCTGCATGCAAGAACGTATGCATGCAGGAAGACCTTCCTTGTTGCTGCTAGTTTAACAACATAAGCATCAATTTTTTCCTTAGTTCATAACCATAAACAATACCATCCCATGAAACATTAGTTTTGTTAATCAGACTTATTTGCTAACCATCTGAATTATGATTTTGCAGGTCTGTAATTGGAGTAGCAAGGGTTTGGGCTTGGGAAAGGACACCAAAAGAGGCCTTAAGACCTCGTTTTTGGGCTTAGGAGATAGCCTAAGGGGAAAACAAAGTGAAGGAAGAGAGAGCTGGGCTTAGAAAGAGAACGTTAGGTTTCATGAAGGTAGGTGAAAGGTAGGTCTGCATAAACTTGCAGTCTGCAATTTTTGACAGTGAGCAGAGATGGAGAGTTCGAGGGTAGAAAGAAGAGGCCCTAGGGATGCTAGGTGAAGGAAAGGGTAGGTCTAGGGTTTTAGAATAGGATTAGGACTGTTTTGGGGCCTATTTTAGGGCAAAATTTAGGTTTTAGGACAATTTTATATTTTTAGGGCCTCCAAATATTTCTCCCTAGGGTTCTTGGGGACAAATAGGGCAGGTCAAAAATGTGGTTGAGATCAGATTTCTAGAACAGTTATAACAATGAGTGAGGAAGAATGAAATGGAAAGAGCATGCCTTGGGTGAATTTGAAATCAAAGTAAGTGCATGAAGCATGAAGCTAACCAAACCACTGCAAGACATTAACAACTTTTAAACCAATAGACTCCAAGAACTGGAGGCAAGGCATAATAGAACCAAACCAAAATGTTGCTCGAGGTTGAGTTACACCATAGCGGCAACACAAGGCTGTCTGCAATAACTCCAGAAGTATGCAGTGATGGAAGTGGATCTTTGGAACTGGCGGGCAAAAACATGATAAGTACTCTATGCTGCTAGAAACTGCTCATGAAAGGCACTGTCTAATGCCTCACTGCCTTTTCAATTCAGCGTATATAGAATCCTGACACCATTGAAGATCAATTCACCCTAACTGACTGTGGAACAGGGGAAGAAAGCATGCTAAATTGACAAAGTTTACATGGTTGCCAACTGTGTTGACTTGCTTTGGATGAACTATTGGGGCAAAAGCACCATTTGGATGAGCTTTAGTGGGTTTAACTAGCAAGAAAAATCACACATCTCTATTAAGAGGAATTGTTAGGCGAATTTGAGGCATCTGTAGCATGCAAACTATGATAAGACTTCTGTTTCTAATCATCAAATTGAATGGAGAATGTCTTAAGATCACATCTATTCATCATGCTTCAACTGCTGGTTGCCAATTCTAGCACTAACAGTTGTTAAGAGTAAACCCTTCAGTCCTAATATTGTGCTAAATGACTTCTGATTTATATTTCGCTGATGGAGATTGCCAAACGTAGAAAAACTCTGTGCTGAACCTTGACCTGTAGCTGCTTTTTATCAACTGTAAACACAGCAAACTGCTAACTTTGACCTCAAACAGGCACTTTTCCTCAACATCTTGTTGTATGTCCATTCATTACTTTCAGATTTCATAACATAATCTTGCAAAATCGCCTTTATTGGCACTATAAATCTGATACTTTACTGTAACTGGGAAGCAAGACAAAGGCAACTTCTATTAGTTGATGTGCTGTCTTATTTAACCAGATTTTTTTCCTTAAGGAATGAAGGTTGTGTGCCTGCTAAGAAGCATATATTCCACAAAAAATACGCCATAAGAATTCCTCAACGAATTTACTTTCGGAGTGTAAACTTCCAATGTTCCAACAAATATCTCTCATTCAAATTAAAGGCAAAGGAAGCATAACTCATCATATGCTAATTACATTAAGGGAAGTTGACTTGGGTTTCCTGTATAGTAGGTTTAGCATTAGCCATTTTTATTTATGGCTTTTCCGTGCATGCAAAGATTGGATAAGGAAAGTCATTCAAGGTTTTTTGCTTAGATATAATTAGCAATAGGAATTAGGGATTTGGACTTGCCTAAGTTAGCAAATCACTATAGGCTTTTGTCTAGATGAAATTAGCAAGGTGAATTAGGGGTTTTGAAGTGTAAAACTGTCAAGGAGAATTAGCAGTAGGAATTAAGGTTTTGGACTTGCCTTCTGTTCATTGATTTTATAGCAGTCTTGACAACGCAGTCACATGCCACTACCCCACTTCACAGTAGTGAATAACTGCTGATTTGCTGGACGTAACATCAAGGTAACTGTTCAAGTTTTATGGCAATAACTCCCTTAAATCGTGCTGCCCAACTCGCATGTATGAAATCAATTTCCAGGCTACGCTTATGTGCCTTCTTCTAAATGGTCACAACTATATTATGCCATGCAAATAAGTTTAAAACAATCCACCACATGCCAATGCCATGCAACTAACAATGAACTGAACCTAAACTACACTCCATGCAATGTTGTAAATATCGTGTTGGGGAATATATCGCCAAGGGTCTGGAAAGAAACATATAGGAAATATTAGGGAAAATATCAGGAATTATCGGAAAATATTGTTAGAAAACAACAACAAGGAAGGTCTTCTAGCATTGCATGTGTCCTTGTATGCTAGAGAGACATTAAACTGGAAGCCAAATCTATTAAAGTGATTTTCCTAAGTTTTGACATAGGAAAAAACTTTAATTATTTTAATTTGATTTTGACTTTAACGGAATCACTTTATTAAAGTGAAAAGTGAAATATTTAAGTGAATGGCTAATCTAATCTTGGCCATTGATTCTCACCGGAGGATCTCATCCATAGATCCATAGTGAGGGTTAGGGTTTTCGATTAGCCAATAAAGTTAAAAGGAGATTTGGTGGAGAGGACATGTACACAGACATGATACAAACAAGGAGAAGTCAGACGGAGGAGTTTGCAGAAAAGATGGAGGAGCAGTTGTGCGACAGGTTCACCAGTCCAGACTGAGACCGTATAGATCGTGCAGAGGAGCAACACAACAACCAGCAAAGAGGGCCGTACTGCTGACGCAGGGTTCCGTACGGATCTGCACTGCTGATGTCATCATCCGTATGACTTCCGTACAATAGGGTGTACAACTGCACAAAGTAGCTAGGTTATGTTGCTGGGTTACCCAGTGTTTTTGCCGAGGTTTGAGTTTGCCAGGTTGGGTGTATTTTACCTGCTGGTTGTAAAAGTTCCAAATCTTGATAATAAAATTCCATATCTGACTGCTGCACCGGTTTTCCCATCTTGGGTTTTTCCAGGGGTTTCCATACCCAAAATAATAGTGTCTATATTGTGATGTGATGTTGTGAATGTTTCTCAGTTATTTATATTCCGCCGCATACTAGTAAAGAAGTTCATGTGTGGTTATTTCAGTAAACAATTTAAATATACTGTTTTAGCCCTAGTTTGAATCTTAAAGAAAAATTTACAAATATTGACAAAAATAAACTTAGACCTGAAGAGTAATGAAAATATCTGATTAAATCGGCAACAAGAAAAACTTGGGAGAAATCGGAAATATTGAGAGAAATCAGAGATGCTTGTAAGACTGACTCCATGTTCTGCATGGTTTAACTCACTGGAAAAGGGAATATATCCTTCTTCAAAGTGTGCCTTTGGGTTGTTTTTAGTGAAGCATGCACTTTCATAAAAGAGCATGCAAAATGTGGCATGCAACTGCTGTTTAAAGTTAAACAAGAGCATGCAATGCATGACATGCAGCTGGTACATAACAGGGCATGTAAATTATGACATGCAATTTCTGTTTGAACCCAGCATTTATAGCCAGCCTTTATAACCTCTCAATTAACCACCTCCAGTGTATCCTCGAGGAGAGGCATAACTGTGCCATGTGATCATGCTCTTCCTGTGCGTGACCTTTCAAGGTTTATGGAGTAGCTTATCTCTTAGACTTTAGGTAGAGCAAAGGAAGCAAACTATATCTCAGACATTTGCTCAGTTTCTAAAGATTGTCTCTGAACAGCCAAAGCCACTAAAACTTCTCTTATAGTTTTAGGAAATTTCAGCTCTTCCATTTGCTCATGGTACACTAACTGATTTTACTTGGACAAGAGCAGAATAATAGTCTAACTTTGCATATACCTCCACTGTATCGAAAAGAACTAGCTGCAACCCAATACTCAGAAAGTTCTACCACCCTCCATGCAAACTGCTCAATATTTATCATACAAATGAGAGGTATCTCTTGCTTGCAGTTGATTTTTCCTTTTTTGATGAAAACAGTACAAAAACCATATGTTGTCAAGTACACCACGCACATATGCAGTTATCTTTCACAGTGATTACTCTAGTATACTAAGTACTTATCCTTTTATTTTGTTAAGAATCTTTTATATTTTAACTTAGGTGTATTACCTTGGAAGATGCTTTAGGTCGCTTTCTGGTTGTTCTTTCGAGTTTGGTTGCTTAAGGACATCTAAATAATTTTTTTTTCAGAATGGTGTGCTTGTAATTCGTTCTTTGTAAAGATGGAAAAACAATATTATCCTCATCGTGTCAAGCATCGTTGAACAAGTTCCCAAAATAATTGTAACAAAGTTGTTTTGGAAAATCCTTGATAACTAATAATGCTACAGTCAAGAAAGATACATTTGCGGCAGTTTATATCATCTTCATTCAATGAATATGTATGGTCTTTAAAAGATAATGCTTTCTTTTCATTATTTGTATTCACATGTAAAGACGAGTATGTTGATTTCAAGAGTTTTTTTTCATTACAGTACTTAACTTTTACTTGGATGTGCAGATTTTCTCATACTATTCTTTACGGAGGCTCTCTTCTATAGTGGCACTGCAGTTTTCCTTCTGGTGACAGACTATGTGCAGAGACCATTTTTTCAATTTTTACCAGACAAGCGTAGCTTCATTAGTAGGCTACATGGATACAGAGTCGTTTCAATAGCAACCTTAGTGCTCAGTGTGCTCCTACCTCTTGTATGTATGGGTTTGGTATGGCCATGGACAGGACCGGCGGCCTCTGCTGCCATTGCTCCTTATTTAGGTGGCCTTATTGTTCAGTTTGCATTTGAGCAGTATGTCCAACATAAAAAATCACCTGTTTGGCCTCTTGTTCCAGTCGTTTTCCAGGTAAGTGACATGCTTATACCAAGCAAATGCAAATATTTTGACATACAAATTTTACAATTTAACTAAATATTACCACATACATAATCAATGTAGATGGAATTGAGCTTAAGGAAATTCATGTAGAGGTCAGAACTGGTTTTCAAGGATAGTTTTCTGAAAAAAAGTCAAAAAATGATTATTACAGAGTTATGGTACTTACATTTTCCGTTATCTAAAATGCATTAGAATGAATAGTTTTGCATTTATATAAACAGTGCATATGATCTTCTATCTTTGAGAATTTTTTATCATCTATTCTGTAAATGGAAATTATACAATGATACTTGTAACATTCTATTTCACCTGTAACAATTTTGTAAGTTAGCTAACAAGGGTATCTGCTTTTTGTTGACAACTTTAGTAGCTTCTATCCAGCCTTTAAAGATATTCTTGTCATACAAGGATTATTTGTATTGTTTGATACACAAAAAGGACTGCAGTTATGATAAAGTTTGATGATATCAATGTTAGATCTGTGCAAATCTGTAGTCTGGGTCAGTGTGAAAATAGCTTTTGAAGCATGCTAAAATGGCAGTTGTGTCTAGGTTGATATGAAGCCACCAGTTAAATAATGATGACATTGAGTTTGTCCCTTTTGTAGAATGAACCCTGTTACTCCCTGACATATATGGGGTGACTTGATCATTATTTCTTATGTGATCTTCCATCACATCCAGCAGTTCCACATATGAGACCTAGCCTGCTCAGTCCACCATGATATGTGCCAGAAACAGACGGGGAGATTCATTTGACACCATTGTTATGACATATCCTCTGTACTTGACTGAAATGCTTTCTTATGTGTGAACATGTCACATGACCATAGGTGGTTTATGGTGTTACTCTATAATGGGCCATGGCTTATGTATCCTAGAACTTTGTTTCAATAGCTAAGGAGGCATTATGGTGTCGTTATAATTCTTCATTAGATTAAGTGTATGGCTTTGTGGGTAGGTGTGTCCCTAGGGTTTTAAGTAAGTGTGACCCTCATTTCATGTCAATTACAACATTCTTCCTAGCTATTTTTCTTATCATGTCATTTCACTAGTCATTTCACCTTTTTCCACCATGCCCCCTGTTATCCACTAAAATTGCACTTTAGTGGATTTCCAGTGAGTCGCCTGTTATCTACTAATTTGCACTTAGTGGATTTCTAGTGAGCCGCCAAAGTATTGAACAAGCCAGTTGTTCATTGTCAGTGCTTGCAAGGTTCCGTGGTTACATCATGACCAATTGTGGTCCCTTTTTTTTTAATAAATGCATGTTTATACCCCTTGGGGGCGTTGTAATAAATGCTCTAACATGACAAATTTTTTGTAAAGGACTTGGCTTCCCGGAACTTGGCCATCAATCTGATCATTCCAAGGTGTTTTTTTCCCTTGTCAATTATGAAATGCTGAATAAGCGATGCATAATTTTCGAGGTTTTCACCACTCCTCCAAAGCTGGAATGGTCGTCTTGGTGGTTAGGCCTTAGGAGGTTATTAAAGTTCATGTGTTGATGTATACAAGCGTGTTAGGCATCGGTATTGAGTCGTATGGACATGTACTAAGTCCCCCTAGAGTTTCGTTTGATTCCGAGAAAAATAATTTATTTATATATATATATATTTTGTTTTGTTTTTTAAGCCATTTTTTAATGGTTTAATTGAAAAACTTCAAAATGTAAAAAAAGTGTGATCCAGAGTCTGTTTTTTGCGTGTACAGGCTCGTTTTCAAGCTCATAGCACCTCCTTTACTCCTGGACCCACTTTCCCCGTGCTCCGGGTGACTATATTGTCCCGTATGGCATAATTTCACTAAAAATGCTACAAAACATAAAAAAATGCTAAATTTCGACAACTTGCACTAGAGACAAAAGTAAAAAATCAAGTCAAAAGTCAAAATCTATGATGTGGAAAGGGCGGAGAATTGTTTTAGGTGGAAGACATATTAAACTTAGGATAGAGTGGGTCATTATATATTAAGTTTTAAAGCTAGTGAATCTTTTTTAAGATGGTGAGAGAGCCCGTTCTCGTGGGCCTCATATGTGGGTTGTGTCACTATCTCATTGGTGTGAAGTTGACTCTATAAATCAACGAAAATCATACTATATTTCAAGGCATGAGTTTTGGGAAAGTTTGGAGGCTAGTGAGTAGTTGGAGAGTGCGTCCCCTTTTGGGCCCTCATAACTTTGGTTGGTGAAGCAATCAAAGGAGGGCGCATCTCTCTTTGAGAGGGTGGCGCCATCTCCTTTAGATCTCACTTCAATCATCTCACCAAACACTCCACTTCATCTCATGTTAACTTTGGCTCTTCTTCAGTTGGTTGGCCTCCCCCTGGGTTTGTAAACTCTATTTAAGCGAGGCCTTCTTCTTCATTCGACACGGATGGAAGGAACCTCTGCTCATGTAACTTGTAATTGCTTAACTTTTTATGAATAAAGTTGAGACTTTCGAGGTCAGATTGATGGTACAAGAACTCTCATTGTTGTGAATGTTTGATTAAATAACCAAGGTGATATATTCTTCGCTCTTTTTCTTTTTATGCAAGTATTGATTATGTAGTTAAAAAGATTATATGCTAATCCATAGAATAGACAGTTGAAGGTTTAATTTGTTTATTTATGAATAGTTATCTAAAATCTAAGAGTTGCATGTTGTAGTTCGTTATACGTATGCGCTTTTGATTTTATTTAATCTACCATACTAGATCTAATCACTTGTTTGAAGGGTTCTTTAGCTGTATAGATCACCAAGCATTGAGTAAGATTGGAGCTTGACTGCATCTTGTCTTCTTCACCACATATTTTGGATCTAACGTTTCTTGTTTTTCAGGCATCCTCCTCGATCTTGTTCAAGCTTGGGCTTGAGTTCCTTCTCTTTCCTTCTTCAAAACTACAAATCCTTTTCTTTCCGGTTACTTTCATTTAACAAGTAAATTGTATGCTAAAGTTCAACAGTTTATTTACTTGTTTGATTAGATCTAAAAAGTGCTTTGTTTCATAATCAGAAGCTTAGATCTAGTTTTTCTTTCCTAGTACTTGTTATCACATATACATTTGCAGTTGGGCTACCATGATGCAACATACAGATTTATTTCTTGTTCTATTTCGGGCTACTTTTCACATGGGGTTTTAGCATGGATCATTACAGCTTCAACCATTCCACAGCCTTGTTCATCAGATTTTCCTTGCCAGGACTGAGATTCATGAGTCCATTGAGATGCTTTTGGTGATGACCTAGTTCATTTCAATAGAGGAGTCGATCATAGTTGGTACACACAGTACAGAGGGGCCCTATCAATTGGACACAGGTATATATGGTGAGATCAAGTATATGCTTCTTGTTAGATTTTTATCATTTAAGCAATATGATCTAGGATCTTATCTGAGAGAATAACATGCACATCAAAAAATCACAAGAGTTAAGAGACAAAGAATTTTCCTCGGGGAAACCATAAAGGAGAAAACCCCGCAACTTTCTCAGAGATAGAATGAGCACCAATGGCAGTAGTAAAACCCGAAGACAGAAAATATGATCTCCAACAGCTGTTCTGTCTCTCTCACTTGAGAGAGCTTCTCCTCTCTCACTCATGCGCCCCAGTGAGTGAGTGTGTGTTATGTGTAGAAATGAGGAGAGCCTCACTTCTATTTATATTCTTCCGTTCATTTTATTTCCACTCCAACAAGTTGGGGCCGACTTCTTTAGGAGAGTCTAATAACCCTAGTGCCCCACAACTGTGGGGACTTTACCCTCCGATCAACAAGGAGGGTTAACCTTAACTCAATTGTGGGGACTATTGCCCCTACTTACAATGGAGGGTTAACCTCATTGACTTTACATGACTTTATTATATTAATGACTCTCCCGATAGGAACATCAGGGTACAATATAAGATATACAAGTGAATACATTCCGAAGTTACAAATACATCAACACTCCCTCTTAACTAGGAAGGTATTCTCTTAACACAATTCATCAGCACAAGTCTTTTTCTCTGGATCATCATCAAAGTTGGTTCATCACTAGATCATCACTAGATCAACATCAAGTCTGGATCATCACTGGATCATCACTGGATTATCAAGTCTGGATCATCACTGGATCATTAAGTTTGGATCATCATCACTGCTTTCGTCATCTCGAACAAATGGTGCTATCTCTCAATTCTTCTAGTCATAGGAAGTTCTACAGAGCCAACCCTTTTTCATGCTGGTTGTAGGCCTAGCCTCCATGTAGGTCTTCATCGTCTTCAACATGTTAGAAAGGTCCGCCCAACACTCACATCTGACCATGGTAGGAACACATCTAAGAACCATGTCAGAAAGTCACGCCCAACACTCACATCTGACCATGGGAGGAACACATCCAAAACCCATGTCAGAAAGGCCCAGCACTCACCTCCGACCTCATCTTGTTAGAAATGCTTTGCACTTACATTTGACCTCATCTTGTTAGAAAGGCTCTACACTTACATCCAACCTCATCTTGTCAGAAAGGCTCTGCACTTACATTTGATCATGTGGGAACACATCCTGCAATCACATCATAATGGCTCTGCACTTATATCTGATCATGTGGGAACACATCCCGCAATCACATCAGAATGGATCTGCACTGATCATGTGGGAACACATCCCACAATCACATCAGAATATCTCTGCACTTACATCTGACCATGTGGAGCCCATCCTTCCACCATGTCAGAATGGCACAACACTTACATATGACCATGGGAGGAACACATCCTGCCACCATGTCAGAAAGGCTCAGCGCTTACATCCGACCATGGGAGGAACCAATCCTACCACTATGTTGGAAGGGCTCACAGACTCATCACTTCCCCTTGGAAGGAACCTCTATCTGGAGAACACCAAGCTTCTCCCTGAAGTACTCAAACTTCACTCTGGCCATTTCTAACATAGAATCACATCAGGGATGATTATGTCCAAGGATAACTTGCGAGCTTCGCCAGGATCGATTACATCTGATGACAACCTACAGGACTGATTACGTCTGAGCAACCTACGAGCTTCGCCAAGATTTATGCTCAGGCAACCTGTCTCACCAGCTATGCTAGAACTCCCTCTTTCGAGAGATCTCGATCTGGATCACATACTGGAGCTTCACTGCTCCTCTCTGCATCATACAAAAATGCAAGTCAGATCAATCAAATCAAATAGTAGTTTTCAAAAGAAACATACTACCTCCCAAATAGCAAGTGGAAACATATTTTTCCTTGGCTGTACTCAGTGCCACGCAGGACTGCTTCCTGCTACACCAAGAAGTGCTCTTCCTATCAATGGCACGGCCTGCCCAATCCGAATCCACATAACCCTCCTGATAAATATTCAGATTTGTATCATACTTGAGCCCTTACTCAACTGTACCCTTCAGGTACCTTACTGCATGCTTTGCAACCATTAGGTGAACATGTCTCAATGTGTTCACAACAAAGCAAATATCTGGTCTTGTATTCGTCAGGTACATCAAGGAACAAATCATTTGACGATACATCGTGGCATCAACCGACTCTGATGAAGCAACACTCAGTAGCTTCAGGTTCGATGCCATAGGTGTGGTCATGGCCTTGTAGTCCATCATCCTGAACCTCTTCAGGATCTCTACTGCATACTTCCCTTGTCCCAAGGAGATTCCATCCGCATTCTGCCACACTTCCATGCTTAGAAAGTAGTGCATCATATCCAAGTCCTTCATCTTGAACTCGGCAGCAAGTCTCCTTCTTGCAACTTTAATGAGTTCCTCTTTTTTGTCAGGAACAAGTCATCAACATATAAAAGGAGCATCACTGGTATTCCACCTTCAACCTTGAAGTAAAGTTTTGAATCCGCTTTACTCTCAGTAAAGCCTAGAGCCGTCAGTAAGCTGTCCATCATGTCGTACCATGTCGAACCTCAGGATCTTCTGCAGTCACTCCCTCTGAAGCGGAGCATCATACTCCCTCTGTCTTTCGTACTCTGCATTGAAACATTCTGTATCGGAGTGACAAGTAGCTTCCTCTGCTACTAATATTCTATGTATCCATCTAGGTTCACTGGATACTAAGATCCTCTATCTTGAACCTTTTCAAAAGTTCACTCGCACCCATCTATGAGCTTGTCATCCTCTATAGGCTTGCATCTTCAACCTTGTAGCAAAGGTTAAGATCTTCATCACTCTAGGTGATCTTCAAGCTCTTCATGTATGTGTTGAGCTCGTACAAGGCCTTCTTTCATTTGCACACATGATTCTGCATGTCATGTGTCTTAAGTTCCAATGGCTGCAAATGTCTCTTCGTAGTTTATGCCTTCTTTCCGCGGGAAGCCTCGTGCTACGAATCTTGCCTTGTATCCCACGATGTTGCCATCTACTGCATACTGGATCTTGTAGATCCATATGGAAGATACTACGGACTTTCCTTCAAGTCTCGATACCGCATCCTAGATCTTCTTGAACTGGTACTCTCCTCCCCTTTCGTCTTGGCTACTTCTTCATAGCTGGAAGGCTCTGCATCAATGATGTCACTCAACAGTGTCACATAACTGCACTGTGTCTGAGGCCTCTTGAATTCTTTGAAAGTATCATCATACTATTCTTCCTCTTGGATTCTTTCTTGAACTGTCGTCACTTGTTCTTCGGAACAAGTCTCATCCTTCTTTTCTTGTAGGCGATTGTATGCGATCTTTCCTACAAGTCAAATGCACCAGTTGTATGATTAGAAACATTTCATAATGCATATTCATAATGGTAAATTCTTATGCATAAAGATATAATCATGCAACTATTTTAGCCAATACAACATTCATCCATATCTCACGGAAACTTTCTAGATGCCTTCCATCTCTACCAAGACAACATTGAGATTGTGCACTAATCCAATATGTCAGCAAAGGGGTTTCATTCTATATAAGTAGCAATGGAGAGTTGTATAGCACCATGAGCTACTTACCCATCACATGCATATTAGTAGTATACTGTCATTAATGCAAACATTCTATCATGCATAACACATCCACTGAATATAAACAAGTGCATAACAAAACAATATCATGAAATGACAATTGAATACTTATCTTTATTTGTTTCGTGGGTAGACTCCTTCTTTCAGCTTCGTCATCTTCTTCATTCATAACAACATCATTTCTTATCCAAATGCTAAGATGGATAAGAGGTTCTTCAAGAGTTGAGTCCTTTGTATTCCTCATCGCTTGATGGATATTCTTTGGGTGGTGAGAGCTTGATCTTCAGTTGCTCCCATCTTCTTTTCTCTTATTATGAGTTGAGCTTCTTCTTATGTGTGCTCTTCCCAGAGTGCTGAAAGTAATCACTTCCTTCTGGCACACATTCCTCGAATGAACGAATCCCATGATCCTGGGAGGCCATTCAAGGTGGTTATCACAACTTCTGCATTCTCCACTTCTTCTACCGCTTCAAGTTGTTCTTTGATTTGAGAGACCCTTGTAAAGTATGACTGTATGGTCTCTGCATTTTGGATCTTCACATTCTTCAACTGTTTTCTCAAAGTCATCTTTCGATTTATGTTCTTTCCTTCAAATAGCTTGGTCAAAGAATCAAACATCTCTTTTGGTGTCTTTAGGGAAGACACTTGTGGTATAAGGTGATTCGTGATTGAATCAACAATGATCTTCTTGGCCTTGACCAAGTTCTTCTTGTGTAAGGCTTTTAGCCTCATCTCCTTATGGAACTGGAACCTCTCTACTTATGTAGGTGTTCAATTCATTTCCTTTAAGAACTAGAGAGATCCTATACTTCCATGCTTGGAAGTTGTTAGCCTCACCAAGCTTTTCATCAAGCTGGTGTGATTAGTCATCTTGAAATGATAACCTCAACTCTAAATAGCAAAAGATTAGATCTTACGATTTGAGGTGTTCGTCTTGGTTTCGAAGCTGGTTGATCTAGGGTTTGTTAGAGAAACCCTAATTTTCAAAACTTGGAATCTTCCAGATCTGATTGGATAGAAAGATAGACCTCTTCAAGGCGAGGTGTCCAATGTACTCCTGTTCTGAAAACAGTGGAGGAAAGCTCCCGGAATAGGAAGCCTTAGTTTTCCAATTTCTTCTATAGAAATGCCTGATACTGTTTTTGTGGTATATCCGAAATTACTGCTCCTCTGTTGCTGAAATTTCGTACTAAGGTAACCTCGTCTGTCCTCTTTCCAATGCCACAGGTTTTACCATAATTGGTTTCACTAATTGGGACTTATGATCGTTTTGCCAAGGTGACTTGTTTCAAGATTGTTCAGCACAACGAAGTTGTATGGACTGCCACGTGTCACTGTTTCACCTTCGAGGTCTGAAACTTTTACCACAGAAAGTATAGTTCGTGCCTTATCTGGAACATCTTGCGAAATTTCATTTGGATCTTTGTAACCTGAGATATTGCAATTCTCCCTAGGTGTCCTGTTTAGGGATGAATCCTAGAAAAGTTTGGAACCCTGAATTGTAGGAATTATATCTCCCCGAATATAGCGAATCTGAGTCTGAAACTTTTACACAGTGTACATCAGGAATTTATCTTCGGACTCTGAAATTTTCGGCTCCTGAGCCTTCTCCAATCTCGAGATATAGCGAAGCTACCAAAACTACTAGTTTTAGTATTTTAGGGTTTTTTTTGGCCTGGGGTCAAATTAGGGTTTGAATTTCCCGGAGTTTTACCCAACCAAAAATCTCGATCCAGGTCTCTGAACTTCGATTTTGAGGAGGAGAGCAATCCTAGCCTGGGCTCACTCAAAAATTCCTCTTCAGTGAAAAGCCTTAATTTCCCGCAGCAAAAATTGAAGATGCCCGGAATCAAATTCTGCTTCGACAGAAAGATATGGCCTTCAATGGAGAGTTAGCCTAGCCTCCTTTTGCTGATAGATTGTGGAGAGAGACCCCAAAAGTAAGAAGCCCTAGCTTCTACAGCTGCACAGTGTCTTCTTCTCAGGTTAGCTCTGATACCATGTTATATTTTTATCATTTAAGCAATATGATCTAGGATCCTATCTGAGAGAATAACATGCACATCAAAAAATCACAAAAGACAAGAGACGCAAAGAATTTTCCTCGGGGAAACCATAAAGGAGAAAACCCTGCACCTTCCTCAGAGATAGAATGAGCACCAATGGCAACAGTAAAACCCAAAGACAGAAAAGATGATCTCCAACAACTGTTGTCTCTCTCTCTCACTTGAGCGAGCTTCTCCTCTCTCACTCATGCGCCCCGGTGAGTGACTGAATATAAAGCACCAGACATTTCTGATCAGTGTATTTGAAGAAAGCGGCTAGAGTTTGGGGCCCTCTGAACAAGCAGTAGAAGCGTCCTCTGATCTCATAATAGACAGGGCACCTGAAGACAAAATGTGACTCAGTTTCCACTTCCCGTAGGTGGCACAGTTGGCAGACCCTATCTGCTCTATTGATTTGGTGATCTGACTCTACCCGGAGTCTATGCGATCCTACTCTGAATTGTCCGAGAGGGATCTGAAGAGCATGCATCCAGTGACAAAGCGTATACTTGGGCCGGACAATGAGCCTGTCTCTGATCTCCAAGAAATGTTCAGCATAAAAGGCCATCTTCGGGCGCAACCCTCCCGGAGGGTTGATCTAGGTGACCTGAATGAACTGATTGTAAATATATTCTCTGATGATCTTATTCAACTCTTGTCGGATAGGTAGAAGGTGTCCTGGGGCATCTAGTGAGTACTGGAACTAGGGGAGATGATCTAATTGGATCCCCACTGAAGCAAGGAGGCTCCAGACCCCTGTGAACCAACACTTGGCCCTGCCTGGGTGGATAGCACTGGCAATAGTTTGAGCAAAGCAATAAGCTAAATACGGGTACTTATCACGCCCTTTTGAAGAGTCGGCTAAACCTCGGATCCGATGTATGAAGGAGACCAATCTGAAAACTGTCTCGAGGCGGAAGGGATGTGCTCCAAATTCGGCGAGGATGATGTGTTGTGGCACTGTTTGCTTGCACCTGATGATACGTCGGAGGAGGAGGATCTGGACTCTTTCAGCCGATGCCCAATCTGACTCTAGTAGGGAGGGACCCCAGACCTCTGATCCATATAAAACAGTGGGGCGGATCAAGGTATTTAATAGGTCCATTTTGGATGAGATATCTTGGAAGTGGTGACGGAAGCACTGTCTCTCAAGGGGGGCTAGAGACCCGTACCCCTCGTTGATTCGAGGCTGGAGGGGTGGTCGAAGACTGAAGCGGAGCCCTGAAAACTGCACTCCTAAATAAGTATAGGTACCAGTGATCTCAACTTCCTCTCCTTTGAATAGGAAACGAAAGTCTGAGGTTTTCTTTGTTCCATTGGAGATCATAACCTTTGTTTTGCCCAGGTTCACCGTCAGCTTCCGGAGTTCACAGAACAGGGCTAGAGCATCAAGTTGTCTTTGCAGACCTTTCGGGGAGGAAGAAAGGAGTACAATGTCATCAACAAAGAGCAGGATAGAGATCAAGACCTAGTGGAGGAGGCATCCATTTGTTTCATGTGTGTGCTCTTGGAGGAAAGCCTACAACTCATCAATGTAGATTCCAAACAGAGTGGGGGAAAGCAGGCAACCCTGTTTCACCCCAATGGTGTTGCGGATGAACTCAGATAACCCTTGTGCTGTGCGAAGGCGGCCTCGAACGGACTTGTATAGACGCATAATGGGTGTCAAAAGGATCGATGAGACACCAATGTTTTTGAGACGCTGCAGTAAGTCCTCTCTCGGAACTGAGTCAAATGCTTTTCGGAAGTCTACGAACCAGCAATAGACTTTCGAGGAGCGGTGACGTGCCTCCTCAATCACTGCTCGGAGAGTAAAGATGTGATCGATTGTTTGATGTGCTGGTCTGAATCCTGCCTGCCCCCGAGCTCTAAGATTGCTCTGTTCAAAGTCCTTGGAAAGCTTCATATGAAGAACTGTAGCATAGAGTTTTGAGAACGTGTGGCCTACCATGATCGTTCTATAGTTATTAGGATCAGAAGTGGCTCCAGACTTGTGAATCGGATGGATGATATGATGAGACCAGACCGACGGAAATCCTTCCCGCACTACGTGAATAAAGAGATCGACCAAGTACCTAACCAGAATCAGGAGACCTTATTTGAAGAACTCTGCTTGGTAGCCTTCCTCATCTACTGATTTGCTGCTACTCATTGCCCGGATGGCTTCTGTGACATCATTGTTGGTGAAAAGGTTGCAGGAAGGGGGGGAGGCCACATGAATATCAGCCTGACCTGGGATGTCATAGAGCTTGGAGGTGTGGGAGAACATAGAGGCTGGGTCAAGGTTGGGTGACAGAGGGGAGTGTTGGAAAAGAATGGTATACCAGAACTGCTTCTGGGAGTGGACGAGAAGGGCTGAGAGTTCTCGTCTTCTCTGGGAGATAAAGTGTTGTTTCTTTCTGCGGAGGTGACGACGGTAAGATTTTTGTATGTTGCGATAAATAGGACAGGAGTGGAGGAATGCATGAGGGAGTTCTCGATGGAGTGCTTTGCAGTCTTCGTCATACCATTTGTTCATGGGGCAGGAGGCCGTTTTATTGGTATCAGAGGAGGTGCAAGTGGAGTGGGGGAAGGAGTTGAGCGCGGCTTTCCAGATTGTAGACGAGAGGCATTGGTACTTGGCGGTGGCTGAGTCAAGTGAGGAGAAAACCATACAAGTAGCTGGTGATCTTGCTGGAGATCCACTAGAATCTAGGAAGACTAGATCTCAATTTCACAATGCCTTCTCCACTTGTGAATTGAATCTTTCAGAGAGATGCTTTATGATGGTTGGATCTGACCCTCAAACATATCAGGAAGCATCGCTTGACCCAAGATGGCAAACAGCCATGCAAGAATAGTTTAAGTCTTTGCAAGACAATGAAACTTGGGAGTTGGTTCCTCTACCTTCCAAGAGGGAACCAGTGCAATGTAAGTGGGTCTATAGGACCAAGGTGGGTGCAGATGGTTCTGATATCAACTACAAGGCCAGGTTGGTTGCTAAAGGCTTCTCTTAAGTCCAAGGAGTGGACTATAGAGAGACATTCGCACTGGTTGCAAAGATGGATTCTATCAGGCTAGTTTTGGCCATTGCTGCATCTAAGTGAGGTTCACCACCTGGATGGAGACTGCTTTTCTTCATGGTGACCTTCATAAGGAGATTTACATGCAGTAGCTTGAAGGTTTCATTCATGATCCTTCACTTGTTTGCAGGTTGAAGAAGTCTCTCAATGACCTCAAACAAGCCCCCAGGGCTTGGTATGCCAACATGGACAACTTTCTTCTTTCACTAGGCTTTGAGAGATGCAAATCTGATCCTAATGTATATTTGCAACATATAGGTGATTCATTGCAGGTCATAGTGCTGTATGTTGATGATCTTTTGATCACTGGAAGTTGCATTGATGATATAGGTTCAATTAAGTCCTCTTTGCATAGTGAGTTTTCAATGACTGACCTTGGATTGTTGAAACAATTTCTTGGCTTGGAGATTGAGCAATCTGATGCAGGGATCAAGGACAACCAATCAAAGTATGTTGCAGACCTATTATTGAAGTTCAAAATGGCTAAATGTAAGGAAGCCAAGTGTCCCTTCCTTTCAGGAGTGAAACTAGGTGATTTTGGTTCATCTCCATTGGTGGACAACTTGTTGTATAGGCAACTAGTTGGGAGCTTGTTGTATCTCACACACTCTCGACCTGATTTGGCTTATGTAGTAGGTGCTATTGCAATATATATGTAGGAGCCTCATGAGATCCATTGGAAGGCTGCGAAAATGATCTTGCATTATGTGCAAGGAACTAAACACTTTGGGGTACACTATACTGCTAGTTCTCCACTAGAACTAGTTGGATTTACTGATTCTGATTGGGCTGGAGATTCCATTGACAAAAAGTCCACTTCAGGTTATGTCTTAATGCTTGCACATGGTCCCATATGCTGGTCAAGTAAGAAATAACACACTATATCCCTTTCATCAGCCGAAGCCGAGTACAGAGGAGCAGTGAACGCAGCTACACAATTTGTGTGGTTGCAAGGCATTCTTGGAGAGCTTGGTTTTGCACTTTATTCACCCACTGTCATTTGGTGTGACAATCAAAGTGCAATGAAGATTTCCACTAATCCAGTATAGAGACAGAGGACCAAGCACATAGAGATACACATGCACTACATCAGGAGCTTGGTGCATGAGCAGGTGATATCGTTGCAGTATTGCCCATCTGCAGAGAAAACTGTTGACATCTTCAGCAAGAGCTTCATAGAGAAGAAGACATTCACCTATCTGAGATCACTTCTTGGAGTGGGTGACACATGGTGATTGCTAATATTCACTTTCAGATTTGCTCTATTTTTGAGGGGAGGTTTTGTTCCCATGAGGTTTTCCTCCTTACCTTGGTTATATGGACAAATAAATTTTTGTAAGAGGTGACTTGAGCTTTAGTTGCCAAGGCCTCAATTTTTGATGTGGTTACACTAAGTTAGGCTTAAGGGGGGCTGTTAGAGCATCATACCAATTAGTACCATTGTCATATACACCTAGGACACATTTTCATTTGTTTTGTACTTATGTCATATGGTCCAAACCTTGGTTATGTTGGTTAAGCAAGGTATTTTGGTGTTTTGGACTCAATAATGCGCTTAGGCGCCCATATTTGATAATTCTGGAGACATATGTGCCCTCATTTATGATTGTTCAGTCTGTGGTGCGCTCCCACTCCTTAAAATAGGGAAACTGGTTGACCTGAGGTGCCCATGCATGGTATTTGGGTGTTTTTGCAGTGTTACACAGGGACTCGCCCCCTAGGGTCGAGGGCGCGCCCCCCTCGCTCCCTGTGCCTCAGGGACTCGGGGGCTCTGGGCGAAAAGTTTTCCAGTGTCCCCAAAATTAGGAAACTCTCGGAAACGCAGAAGGCGGCGCGTCCCCTTGTTTTGCAGCACGCTCCGGTGAAGGGGGGCTCCCACACGCCCCCTCCTGAAACTGGGGGGCTCCTAGATGCCCCCACGATTTTCCCAATTTTAGTTTAAAAAAACAAAATTTTAATTTTAATTGTTGTTTAGTCTCTATTTTAGGCTTAGTCTTTAGTAATTTACTATTTCACTATTTTAGCATGCATTATCATTGATTCAATTTTTCAATTACAATGACTAAAATTAGAAATATGAATATCGAGATTCAAATGACAAATTTGAAAATGATCATGATGAATTGTATAACGTGTTTGTATTATTAATTTGTTATATTCTGATTTACATTGCATAATGATAAACTAATTATTTACTATTTATTATTTACTTTTAGTAATTTACATGGAATGAATCATTGAATTGTTATTGCTGGGATTTAATAATTTATAATATTAATTTTTATCAAGACCTAGACGTCCCACCCCCCCCCCGAATTTCGCTAAAATTTGGGGGTGGTCTCCACACGTCCCAATGTGCGTTTGCCCGCTCCTGCGTCCCAAAAACTTGGGGGAACATTGTGTTTTTAGCTCTTTTGGACCATTCATTGCTGCCTGGAGCCACTCACTAATGCACTCCACCACGACTAGCCTACCCTCATTTATGTCCTAGCATGCTTCAACCACATTCACATGGCCATTTGTGACTGTTTGAGGTGCTTTGGGAGCTCATTGGTCCACCTAGGGGGGTTTGAGGTCCAATCTAAGCTTGCCACATGTATGCATCCAATTTGCCTCCAAAGGCTAACGATTTTCTCCTATTGTATTCAATGTTATCGGAACGGGACCGGTCATCGAACCGATGAAGCCCAAAATGTGAATCGGACCGGAATCGGCAAAAAACCGGCTGACTAAAAAATACATAAAATATTCATATTTTGTAAACAACATATATATTCATGTGCATACATATGAATCCAAACCATTAATACATAAATATGCAAAGTTTCTCATATATATAGCAAATATGGGTGCAAATATCCAAAATAGCACCTAGTGCAATACATCTCTGAGGTTCTGAACCAAAGTACATTAACAAAGAGGCTCCAAAGTACATCAGCAAAGTTTTATTTTCTGGGTTTTTAAAAAAAAATTGAGTTTCGTGAGTCCCCAGTCCAGACCGACCGGTTCGGTCGGTTTTCGCTGGTTCCGTACCCGGTTTGGAAAAAAATCCAGTTTTTTGAATTTTTTTTGTTGACTGGACTGGCCAACCCTGTAAACTGGTCAGACCGGCCGGTTTTGCTGGTTCCGGTCCGGTTCCGATAACACTGATTGTATTATAAACATGTTTCAGACATATTTACATGTCGGACAGTAATAGAAACTTTAGATATTGGCACTATTCCTATGTGTTAATTTTGCTCTTCACACTGTTTTTTCTGCATAGATTGTGAATTTCTTGAGTTGTGAGGATTCCCTTAGCTCCTAGATCTTGCCATGAATCAGATTTTCACAAGCTATATCATGAAAGCTCAACATGAAAAGGAAAAGTTAGCTTTAGCAAAACAAATGGTAGTAGTATAGATTTTAAATGAATGATGTCAGGATCAAGACTAGTTTCAAGTCCTTTGGGCAAATTGGGTCATAGGGCAGCGAGTATTACAGGTTAATATCTGGATGAAGGGTTTACCAACTACTTGCCTTGCTGATTACTAGGAAAGATTTAAACAAGTGATGCAAGCACACAGTTTTCACCATAGATCTTTTACATGAAATAAAATCACCATCAATTGCCATATATTCCTTGTACTTTCTTTCTTGGTACGACACTAGTGACATACATGCTTTAGGCTTAGGGACAGAAGAGCAAGAAGGAAATGATTCATCACTAGCTACTTCATCTCAAAAGATGTTACCCATTTTTGATGTCATTCCACAGATAGAACTTCAACAATGCAAATCGACCCAAGTAGGTTCAACAACAAGGTTCCAATGCATAGCAAAAGCTGCTAATTTTCCATTGCCTTCAAGATATTTAACAAAGGCTTAAGTGGAAGAGCTCCCCAGATCGAACATTCTACAAATGGAGAGAGCAAACCCTTATATAGGTTTCAACTCTCTTTCTTCTCAACAACCTCCTTACTGGAAATAACAAAGAGTTGTTTATATCCACTTTATTCTCCACGGAAAACAAATAAAATAATGCTAGCCCCTAACCAACTCTCATGACCGGTCATAAAATTATAAAATAGTGAGGTGGTTAGCCAAGCATATCTCCAAAGGTGAGTGGATAAGCCAATCATATCTGCTAGATGGATGTGTACATAAAATCTCCAATAAAAGTCGCCACATCCAAAGTCTTCAACATATAATAATAATCAAGGCATGCCATAAGAAAATGAACGGATTTCTCCATGATAAAATATTCATGCCATAAGAGGGCTACGTGACAAAAACCATTTAATTATATATAAAAGTTCAAGTGAATGCTCAAAATGCAATTTGAAATTTATGATTTCTGAATTAAATGAAATGCAAAATGTAGAAATTTATAACAAAAATTCAAAAGAATAATTTCAGTGCAACACTTGTGGTAAGAGTTTCAGTTTATTATCAAGTTTTAGAAGTGATGTTTTCAAACGCTAATACAATCTGGAATTCACCTTTTCTGGAATAAATTGACTGTTGTAAAATGCGAAAAGTTAAAACAGAAAATAAAATTAATTTCCAAAATGTATATGTTGTGAGTTGAGTTCAATTAGTGTTCTGAAATTTGAATGTCTAGACTTGAATGCAATTCTGGAATTTATATACAAATTTCTGAATTAAATTGAATGAAGATAAATTAAAAGAGAAATTAAATTAAATTTCCAGAACGCTAAAGAATGAAATATTTGTTTAAATTCAGATGTAGAATGAAGAATTTAGACAAAATACAATACTGGAAATAAAATTTCTGAATTAAACTAAGTGTAAAAATTGCACAGAATTTAAAAGAGAAATCACAAACTAATTTCAAGTATGCATGAATTAATCTTAACCCAATTTAGATTTAAAATTCAAATCCTAGACTAGAATGCTTTGATGGAAACAAATATTTGAATCAAATTAAATTGTTGAAAATGGACAATAAATTATAATTAAAATAAAAATTTAAAACAAAATTTCCAGCGAGCTAAAAATTAAATATTAGTCTAGGTTATGATTGAAATGCTTTCATAGACTAATATGTATTGTTGGAAATGAAAGTTGTATAATTAAATTTAATACGAACTGTAGAACAGAATACAAATGTAAAAGAAAATACTAAAAGAAAATGAATTTATTTTGGATAGTGAAATAGGTAAGACTAGTGCCTAAAATCTGTTGGTCTAGACTCTAGTGGAGTCTATAATTTTTCATGGAGGGAAAAACTTCACTTTTATCCTAGGATTTAAGGGCTACCTATGTACATGCTACAAAAATCTTAGATAGCTGAAAATTAGAACTAAAATGTAGTCAAGAAAATGAGTCTTAAAGATATCTATCTGAGAGTTAACTCTAGGTGTACTTGCCTAAAATTCTTAACTAATTACTACTGGTTTGAAGTAACAAGATTCAAAGAAACTTAAACAAATGGAAAGAATTAAAGGGAAAATTTTCTGACCTAAATTGTTCACCACTAGTAGTTTCTCATTTGCATGGCCTAGATTCAGCTCCTTGCATGCATACTATTAGCTCAATGTATAGTAAATAAACTCACAAATGAACCTCACAAATGAAAGACATATTCTCCATACAATATTTGCTCCATGAAAAATAGCTCCAATATTATTCATTCAATCAACCACAGTAAAGAATGAGGGGAGTTTTTTATTTATAGAGTTTTAGGTTCCTCCACCTCAAAATAAAATAATAATATTACAGTGATCAAAATTGACGTGTCAAAATAGTGATCAAAATAGACATGTCAAACTAATAATAAAATATTACATCGATAATAAGTGCTCTTCAAATAATATAGTATTTCTCCTCCAAAAGTAGGATGAACTAGTTCAAAGTCACCTTAACTCTTCGCAAAGTGAAACATAATGTGAACAGGGGTGCATGTGGACCATCTAGTAGAGTGCTCCACCTAGGGAAATGTGCCAAGAGGATAGGGTCAAAAGGTAAGTGGACATGTGGACAAGCTTAAGTGAATGGTCAAATGTAAATGTGGAGAAGTGGACAAAAAGATTAGGATGCATGCATAACCAACCTCTCAAAACAAGTGCAAGCTGAACCGCCGCCTCAACATGTGTGCTGAGTGATAAGGAGACCCCAAAAAGATGCCCAGTGAATTTATAAAGGCAGCAACCAATTTTTTTTATTGAATTTTTCACAAGGTCAATGCTAGGAAAAGTGCATGCAACCATAATAAGATCCTGAGTATGAAAATGATCAATGCATATGATACAATCTGTCTATACTGTACAACTAAATTATATAAAAGATGGAAATGGAACCTCATGTAGAACGAGGGGTAAAGGTATCAGGTAGTTGAAAGTAGAGTTCTACTAATTTACACTAGATTTGGAAATTTGATCCACTCCTCTTTCCATCAAAGTATAAAAATGTTACATTCTTCACTTTTGATAACTGGATTTTTCATGTATGGTAGGGTTTTCATTTTTCTTGGGTATAGAAAGTGGATTTTTGGCCAAGTATGCTTTTTGCACTAGAAGATTTGATATTGATCCATGGTTTGTGACTGAACTTCCTGTTATCACATATATAGTAGCCGTGCTACCATATTCTATTTTCCAGATTCAGTACATTTTTCAGCCACCTCCCCTACATATGAGATGCTAAGATGAGCATTTATGATGGATCATTATTTATTTGATGGACTATAGTACTCTCCCATATTAGGACCGAGTCTCAGGACACTCAGATTTGAGGACTGATGTAGCCATTTAGCCATGTGCAGAGCAGTTAGCAGTGCCCAGATTTGCATCAGTGTTTTCTCATTGGATATATATTGATTCAGATGGATTATTTGCATGATTATGACTCAGCTTATATTATATTGTGTTATGGTTATCATTTCTCTTATACTCATTTTTGTGACATGTGTTAGCATGTAGTATCATGATCTGGCGGTCATATAAATATGTGGACTTGGATGTATCTATATTATGTGTTGATGTCCCTACTCAAAACAGGAAGTTCTTGATCTATACTCATTGGTTTTACCCTCTTTAGGGAGAATAGTGGTAGTCATTCCCACCATACTTTGGCTTGTTAGTGTTGATTTCATTATTCATTGTCTCCACCCATCCATTACCTTCCAGTTGTGTTTCAACTTGACTTACTACTTGACATGTGGCATGGAGGACCTTTCCCCGCTAGAGCCTTTGTTGGACAAGCCTCCCTGTTTATTTGTGTCTCGGCTCTGAGTTGCCTAGGATGTGTTTTGCTTACCTGAAACAAGTAGCACTGCCATCAATACAATGTATTTGGAAATGAAATGTATATCTATGAAAAAAGCCATTCATGAAAAGTAGTGTTTTTAAACATTCCTGAATGCAAGGCTGGCCTAATGAAATTGACTCTAAAAATATTGCATTGAAATATCTTAAACATTCATGAAAAGTAGTGTTTTTCAACATACATGAATGCATAAAGCCTAAATGATAAAAATCCGTATAAAAACTACGTGGACAAAGGCTATGAAAAATCAAAGGACCAAAAAGCAATGGTTCCTAAAAGTTATATCTAAAGATTGCTAGCCTTACTTGTATTGAGTTGGATTGTGAGCATTTGTCAAGGTGAGTAAGCACCTCTGAAGTAGTTCACCCATTTGTGAGGCATTGCCATCCCCTTTGTTGTTGTCTATTCGGCATATGGCTATAGTAAGTATCCCCTTTCCATATCCAAAGTGTCATAGTGTTGAGTGGGTGGTCATCCTTTGGCCTATTCTTATGAATTTTAGCCTTCACCCTTCACTAGCAAATGGACTACAACTATGAAGTGAGTATAGTCTTGAAAGTCTAGTCTGAGTTATAATAAATAAAACCCTATATATGTATTTGGTTGATGTACCGTCAGTGAAGTGATTGCTATTTGTTATGATTGTTACTTAAATGATTTATAGAGCATGTTTTAGTCTTTTAACACTTGCAGCAGATGGATGTCAGCCTGAGTTACATTACTGGTATCTGGTCATTTACAGGTTATTATTTTGTCTATTTGATATTGTAGATGATCAGGCAGAGACCTTGAGAGGGTATGAGTATATACCTTAGATGGATTTGGACTTTCTAAGTCCAATGAGACATCTTGTTTTCAGTTCCGGGTGCTTACAGAGATGGACAGGCTCATTTTACCCTTCTGGTGCAGTTTTGCTTCACTAGATGGCAGGTCTGAGCAGGGAGATGATTTTGTTGGATCTCCTAGGGCGTTGTATGGGGCATAGGGGGTTCAACCACTTGATTGTACCATAGTACCCCCCTCCTAGAGAGCTTGGTAGGCTCAGTTGGATAACGCAGGCACCCTAGGAGGCTGTTTTGGCAGGTTCACGTTTCCCGTGGCAGATTAAAAAATAATTAAAAGGCTACTGAATAATTCGATTTGGGCTACTGAGACAAGGAACTGGCATGTGATGAGTTCTGATGATGAGAGTGATGTCTTCCACACCTTCTCTAGCAGTTGCAGCACCTGGATAGGCCCACATTTATTTTTCGAGCATTTTATATTATTTTCTGGAACTTTTGGAGGCTCATGATTTCCTCAAGGAGGCACAATTTCACAGTTTAAAATTTATATTATTTTTATTGTGCCATGGGGACACCCAAAGGGAGTTAGTTAACACTCCATAGACCCACCATGTGCTTCATTTATTTCTTGTTAAGTGGGATCCTCTCTCCTAGGGTGATTTAGTCTACTTTTATATTATATTGTTATATTGATCAATGTATTGTATGTTGAGCTCATCTCAACCATTGATTAGACATTTGTATATTTTAATCTTAGCCACTCATTTGAAAAGTGGTTTATGATTTTGGTTCTCTCATTCTTATCTAAAGGAGAGAGCTTCTCATTTGTAAGGGGCCTTTGGCTCTTGGATCTGGATAATAGAAAAGCTTTTCTTGTGGATATTTTTTGGATCTCCTTTGCATCTGGTGTTTTTAGATGGTGATTGGAAAGTCTTTTGCTTCCTACCATTCAGAAATTTTTTGTGAGATCTATATTTTTTTGGAAATCATTGTCTTGTCTACAGGAGGGCTACTTCAGCTTGGGCGTTTTTGCAGGGGTTCCTCAGCTTGCTTGGATTGGCTTCGCTTGTATCAGGGGGTTTTCATTAGTGTCATTGAGATATATGATTTCTTCTTGCTATTTTTCTGTAGCATCTTGGTTTTTCTCATGATACAACAAATCTGATATGGTTGACGTTTGTTGTGCAGAAGAGAGGGTGCATTGACTTCTTGGAGCAAAACGTTGGACATAGAACTCGCTCAAAGCTTTTCAAATTGATTGGGATAGCAAGGATCATCCTCATTAAGGCATCTACAAGGTTTTCTAGGTAAGATCTATAGGTTAGTACCTTTCTTCCAGATCTCAATCCATTGGCATCTGCTTTTTTCATTTTCACATTAAAATCCCATAATAATAAAAAACCAAAAAATACTAAAAATAGACTGCTTGATCTCTGGCCAAACCAATGCTGGGTTTTGTAGATCGGGTTTTCCCCTCACCAAATCTTCCTCATCGCTGAGCTAGAAGTGGCTAGTTTGCCCTAGATCTGAAAAATTGGCCTCCCAAACCCTAGCGATATCCATCAAGCTACTGGTTTTTTTCATGATCTAACTTTTTTGGTAAAATACCTTTTTGGGTTTGTAGATCGGGGTATTTCCTAGGTGGGTCTCCTCCAACGCTGAGCAGATAGTGACTCCATTGCCCTAGATCTGACAAGCACTGATCTCCAACCCTAGCGTGCCCCCGCTTTTGCCTGTTTTTCCTGTGTTTTGACTTTATCTTGGTAACTCGGGTATTCTGATATTGTCATATCTTTCATCGAGTCTATCCATCGGTACTAGGTAGCCCCAATCTCGTTCTCACCTCTTCTGCATTGGTCATGTTTCCCAAGGCAGTTGATATCTTCACCTGTTGCTAGTACCTTAAACCTAGATCTGGTATTTACGTCATAGGTCACTTGTGTCCCAACTTGGATCGAACCTCACACTTCTTAAGCCCTAATCCAAAGTCTTGGTTCACCTATTGACGTCATCCATAGATCTAGGGTTTCCATTACCTTACACCTTACGTACCTCAAGTCCATTTGATCTGATCTGGTGTCTAGGTTTGATCTCTCTTGTCGGGAGTAGATCTGGGTCTCCCCCTTTGTTGTCTTGGGCTAAGGTAACAAAAAACGAAGACTGCCTCGATTGGCGTGACAACCATCCATTTGGGAGTCGAGGCAATCTTGGTTCCACCTCCTTAGTTGCTTGTTCCTCTACCGTCCATCCTAGATCCATCTCACATAGGAAACTACAAGGTTTGTGATAACACTTACATTGTTTTCACTGATCAAACTAATTTGTTAGACTATAATTTGGGTTTCTTGTTCTTTAGTACTATAGGTAACAAGGGTAAGGAAAAGTGTTGTCTTGGCTCTATTACCATTATAGATCGATTTCCCTACACCTTCAAACACTAGTTACACTACTTTAAATATAGATAGAAGAAAAGATGTTAGCATACAATACAGTTAACTTACAGAGAAATTGGTGTTACATTCATTCTACTAGGTACCTCATGTTAGGGTATAAAATATGCCTATCACCAAACCTCCCATGTGGAAAAAGACACGCATGGTTAACACCTTGATATTCATTACCATTCCTCAGGGACTAAAAGTCAAACATGGTCCAGGCTCTCTAATTTGTGGACTGACCAACTCAAATGTTGTCATCACTCATAAACAGTGAAGAATAGTGAAAGAATAATGAATGGTGTCCTTCAAGGTGTTCATTGACTAAAATTCATTACACCCAAGAGCAACCAATAAATAGTAAATGTTACTGGCCCCAAAGGTGCTAAACAACTGAAAGGTATAGCTACCTGATTGTTACACAAACAACTATGAAAACCCGTCATACTTAAACTAAAGAGTCAAGGGATTTCTAACTGAGTAGTTCAGAGGGCGCAACACTCACTAAGGTTTTGCAAATGGGGTAGCAAGCTAAGTGAGTTTGATTGTGGGGAAAAATCCATGGTTAAGCACGCTTGAGCTAGAGGAATCTTGGGATGGGTGACCTCTTGGGAAGTCTTGATTACTGGGTGAAAACCTTGGAGGTGATGATTGATGCTATACAATTCATTTCGCTATGCAATTCAAGCCCTTTATAAGTGATCAAAGCAAAGTTAAAGAATGTAACAATTACATCTCATAATTGCAATGCCTATTCTATTTGGGCTTAGGAGTCACACTTTATGAAATTAAACTTGATATCAATTCATAATCCAACAGTAACCAATATTCACATTCACATTTGCTAAAATGAGCCTTCTGCAGAATAAATAAACAATGAACAGGAACTTGCTTGCAATATAAACAGACTTTTAAATTTGGAAATTGAAATAAAGTGCTTCTGGAAAAAAATGAATCTTGAACTGCAATGCTTTGGAAGTAAAAGTGAGAATGAAACAAGAGACTATAGTGTTTTGCAAGTGGTCTTGTAAATTTTAGTTAATTTTAGGTCTAACTTTAGCTTAGGGTAATTAATGTGTGAAACAATGAAAGTCCAACGTAACTAATGTGTCTACCCCTAACACTTATCTCTTTCGATTTGAGAGAGATCGTTGGGTGCTCAACAAGAGAACACAAGGTTCCCTTCTAGCTCCACAAGTCAATCCCAAAGATTGTCGGGCGCTCAATAGGAGGAGTCTAAGTGTCACGAGGCCTCCAACAACCTCTACCCCTCTAGATCCATAGGTCAACTTTTCTTTTCTTAATTTCTTATCAAGATAAAAGTCGGGTGTCTATTAATTTAGCCAACTCAAATCTTCTCCCTTTCTTGTCACCCAAGGTTGGACCGACCGGCAAGGGGAGTGAATACAAGGCGGAAATTGGGGCGATGTTTATTTAACTTTGAAATAAAGAATAAAAGAAATTTAAAGAAATTTAACTATACTAGCCAACACGATATTGCAATGATAGCAAAACCAACTCACTTGCAAGGTGTGAGCACAAAAGAATAAATTGAAGCAAAATAACAAACTAACACAAGGCTCACAACCCACTTTCCGAATGGAAAGGGTGGGGCAAAAAATAAAATTGCGGATATGAAAACAAATTATTCAAGCCCTTCTTCAATTGCTATGCAAGGGTGGGAAAGCCCAACTTCCTTTGCAAGCAATGGATGACAAATTTCAAAGATTTACAAATGCTAACCTAGCCACGCAACTCTCTTGCTAAAGAAGAGATGGGGCAAGCAATGTAAGTAAATGAAATACTGAAAATAATGCTAAGTAACTAAATCTAGCCTCTCTTCATTTGCAATGCAAGGGTGGGAAAGCCCAACCTCCTTTGCGTGCAATGGATGGCAACTTGTAACAAAGATGAAACTTGAAAGGAATGGAAGATGGGCCCAATAGACTCTCTTGGCCCTTACACTAAGAAATAAAATGAGCTGTAGATTTTAGTGAGATTTTAGATTTTAGGTGTACATACCCTACCCCCCTTTGGATTACTGTTTCTTGCTGTTTTTAGTCAGTCCTTTTTTATTCAATTTTAAGAAATGCATGAAAGAACATAAGTCACTATTTAGTATTTAGTATTATCTATATCCATGTGAACTGTGAATTCTTTGTTTCCTTTATTTTCATGTTAGCTTTTGCTTTTCTTTCCTTAAATGTGTGTCGCATTTCTATTTTTTTATAGATCGTCCTTTGCATCTTTAAGGAATTTGCAATGAGGAATGCCATCCATTGGCATGTGATTAGACATGGAAAAAGGACATTTATTCTATGCTTGGTGTTGTTTGCAAGGTTTGGTATCTCACATAGGGCCACTTTGCATAAGTTAAGAAATTGAGATAAGCTTGGAGGTTGATTAAAGTTGATGTCAATTAATGACTTATTACTTGTCAAGCTAGGGTACAAGGTACACCTCTCTATGGCCAGTGGACACATTTTCTTGTGTTAGATGGATGGACATGTGGGGCACCTGATGCTCTGTTGAGATTTGTATCTTGGGATGTTCTTATGCCTAGCATGAAGGGACATTATCAGGGTAGGCATTAGCGTACTGTGTGAGAGACACTTTACCAAGCTACTTTGCTTTAGTGGTGGAAGCATGCAGAGGTTTCTGAGACTTTTACCAGTCGCATGCATGCATTTTTAAATTAAAGTTTGCATGACGGGCTTTTTGCATGAAAGTGAAATTAGGTATTTTGAACCCTAATTTCACTAGTGAGTTAGAAAAGGCACTCATAGGCTAAAAGTGCACTCACTTGTGTGATACAAGGCAGAGATAGCGAGAGACTACAGGCTTAACATTCAGTGCATGAGGAGGGCACATTTCTGAGATAGAGAGAGTGCATTCTTGACAGAGTGAGGGCGCACTTCCTTCTGAGACTAAGGGAGGCACATCATTTAGGAGTGTGAGAGATCATCACATTGGATCTCATTAGAAATTGATTAAGCTGAGACAGAGAGGCAAACTTCTAAGACAGGGCGCACTTGTGAGATAGAGAGCGAACTTCTTGAAGCCGAGAGAGCAGAGAGAAGCTGAGGCAGGTCTTTCTTCAGAGATTGAGGAGGGCTGATTGAGATCTCATCAAAGACTGATTGAGATAGAGACCGAGGGAACACTTCAGAGGAGGGAGGGTGCACTCCAGAGTAGGGGCCTCTGTGAGAGAAGGGCACATTTCTTCATCAGGAGAGTAGAGCAGAGAAGGGTACAGAGGACACACTTCTTCAGGGAGAGAGAGGGAGTCACTTCTTTCAGAGATTGGCAGAGGCAGTTCATCAGAGTTTACAGAGTAGAGCATAGCAGAGGGCGCATTCCTTAGAGCATCAGTGTCGTTGTTGTAGAGTTTGAGCTTGTACCTAGATCGGGCATGCCTTTCTACGCATTAGGTTTCTCTACTTGTAAAATTCTGATTGTATAAACTTTCTATATTTTCTCTTTGGCTTTGTTAAAATAGCAGCAACAAAGAAGGTCTTCCTGCATACATGTGTCCTTGCATGTAGAAGGCTTAAATTAAGAAACTGGTTGTATTTAATTTACTTTTCCTAAGTTTACTTTGGAAAATAAATTAAAGTGATCTAAATTAACTTTAATGAAACACTAGTTAAAGTGAAAGTGAAATTAGGGTTTTTGCTTTACCTAAAGTTATAAAAGAAAGGTCAATTGGTGGAGAGGACACAGTTGCATTCCGACAGAGACGAAGGAAGAAGTGAGAGAGAGAGAATTTTGGTGAAGAAGACGGAGGAGCACTCACACAGGAAGGCATCCCTAAATTGTAGAGAGAGACACGAGACTTTGGCGGAGGTACACCGTACAACAACAACACCGTACAGTAGCAAGCTGCCTTGGGAACCGTGCCATCTCACGGGTTTTTTTCAGTGATTTGTTGGGTGTTTCGATTTTTCCATCTAGGGCATAAATCGATTTTCTGATATTGTAAAAGCTCCGTGTTTTCTTAATAAAAATATCCTCTCATACTGCTACATCAGTTTTTCGATCTTGGGTTTTGTTTGAGGGTTTCTACCTAAAAGGATTGTGTCGTTTCTGTTGATGTGATTGATGTTGTAAATGGTTCTCAGTTTTATATTCCGTTGCATACTGTAAAGAAGTTCATGTGTGGTTATTTCAGTTAAATTTAAATATACTGTTTTAGCCATAGTTGTGCTTTAAAGGAAAATTTACATGGTATCAGAGCTCTGGTGAGGTAAAGCTGAGAGACTTGCAGTAGCAGAGATAGATTGGGCGCAGATCTATTTGAAGACAAAAACCTAGATTGCAGATCTAGGGTTTTACAAATACACTTCAGGATGGCCGTGCAGTTGAGAGTTGAGGATAGACACTCTAGGGGGCATAGAACTTTCCTACATGAAAAGAAAGGATCACAAGGATCCTGGACGTCAGTGATGCAGAGGAGCACATTGACTCCACAAAAGTTGCACCCACAGATCCGATAGATTTGATAGCTTGGAAGAAGATTGATTCTAGAGCCATGTTGATTATCGTGGATGGAGTGAAGGACCATATAGTCCCTCACCTTTCTGGTAAGAAGACTGCAGTAGAGATGTGGACGACTTTGGAGAGTTTGTACCAAAGCAAGAACGAGAACCAAAAGATGGTGCTGCAAGAGAGGATGCGCATCACTAAGATGGCCAATGGAGGAGTGGTGCCTTATCTCACGAGGCTCACACAGATCAGGGATGAGCTTGGCGCTGTTGGCTCCAAGATAGTGGATGATGAGGTAGTTAGGATAACCCTCAATGGCTTCTCTAAGCCATGGGACACCTTTGTCAAGGGTGTTGTGGCTAGGGAGAAGCTCCCTGATTAACAGAGACTATGGGATGACTTTGTGCAGGAGGAGACCCGCATGGGTCAAGGATCAGGCTCATTTAGCAATGCCCCACAGATTGTGGATGAGGAGGCTCTAGCCATTACAAGGAAGAGCAAGGGTAAGGCAAAGAGGAAGAAGGATGGTAAGAAGAACCTTGACGTGTCAAAGGTCAAGTGTTTTATCTGCCATAAGCAGGGACACTCAGATGGCTGGATCTACAGTGTCCAGATAGGAAGAAGAAGAGTAACATTCAAATGGTTGGATCTACAGTGTCCAGACAGGAAGAAGAATAGTAACACTCATATGGCTGGATCTGCAGAGGTGGATGAGTTAAATAGGAAATTCGATGAGGAGTTTTACTTGATAGATTGCATGGCAAGCACCACAGGGAGCAGTATATGGTACAACAACAGTGGAGCATCTAGTCACATGAATAGACAAAAGAGATTCTCCAGAGACTTGCAGGAGGGTGGAACAGGGATCCACATTAAGCTGGGTGATGATGCGCGGTATCAGGCGCAAGGAGTTGGCACTGTTTCGTTTAAGAGGGAGTCTGGAAAACCCCTCAGTTTTGTTGATGTGTTATATGTTCCAGGATTGACCAAGAACCTCATATTAGTCTCCACTATGGAGGACAAGGGATATCAGGTGAAGTTTCGAGACCATAGAGTGTATATCAGGCCTAAGGGGTCAGATAGGAGATTGGATTGGGTGATTGGCAGAAGGAGTGGGAAAGTGTATAGACTACACTTTGAGCCTACAAAGGCTCTAATCAGCGGTAGCAGTAGCAGTTAGAGTGAGTTGTGGCTTAGGCGGATGGAACACTTACACCATGGAGCACTGAGGCACTTGAGACAAGCAACCATTGGAGTTCCTCAGGTACAGGAGGAGAAGAATAACCACTGCAAGGGCTGTGCTTTGGGGAAGAACATCATGAAGCCTTTCCCACAGAGTAAGCACAAGTCTAAGGAGCCCTTGGACTTGGTCCATTTTAATGTATGCAGACCTATGAGTGTCCATTCGTTCAGTGGTTACAATTACTGCGTAACCTTCATTGATCACTATTCCAGGAAAACCTGGATCTATTTCCTGAAGGCCAAGTCAAAGGTCTTCGAGAGGATTCGAGAGTTCAAGACTCTCATGGAGAACCAAACAGGAAAGGAGATCTGGGTGTTGAGGACATACAATGAAGGTGAGTATACTTACAATGAGTTCATGGAGTATTGTTGGGCAGGGGGGATCAAGGAGCACATTGTGCCCCATACCCCACAGCAGAATGGTGTTGTAGAGCGGAAGAACAGGACTACGGTAGGAGCAACCAAGGCCATGCTATTTGATCATGGATTACCACTATTCCTTTGGGCTAAGGCATATAGGACTGCGTTTTACATTCAGAACAGGTGTCCCCACACAACTTTGGGGAGGAAGAAACTCGAGGAGGTCTTCATAGGCACTAGGCCAGATGTGAGTCACATTGACATATTTGACAGTGTTTGCTATTGTCATGTTCACGCTGACACTAGGAAGAAGCTGGACCCTTTTGGAGAGAATCATTGTGAGTAGGGATGTCCAGTTCGACGAGGACAGGGCCTTGCGGAGATCTATGGACTCACCAGCAGAGCAGCAACCAGCATAGGACACAGGGATCAAGTTGGAGGAGCCAGATGTACATGAATAGGTACAGACACAGGGAATAGGTTCTGGTTGTCAGAGGGAGTCAGGTGGACAAGATCCTCCTATCTTTGATGGGGAGGATAAGCTGCAGCAGGAGACAGACATCCAGCAGCCGCAGCAGGTAGACACTAGGCCAAGGCCTAAGTGGTTCAGGTCCACAGTACAGGATTCCAGGAAGGTGGATCTTCCACAAAGATCTTTTAGACGGAGTGTACCACAAAAGAGACTCAGTTATATGGCACTGATGAAAGAGTTGATTCACTTTGAACCTTCTAGTTTTGAGGAGGTTGCACAACATGAGGTGTGGCAGGAGGCCATGGTTGAGGAGTATGACTCAATCATGAAAAACCAGGTATGGGAGGTTGTGTCAAAACCTAAAGGCAAGAAGGTGGTAGGATCTAGGTGGATCTACAAGGTGAAGCATGTAGCAGACGAAAGTGTGGAGAAGTACAAGGCATGCTTCGTGGTAAGGGGTTTTCATAGAAGGAGGGTATTGACTATGAGGAGACATTCGCCCTTGTTGTCGGGTATTCTTAAATTCGGACCATTGTCTCACTAGTAGCTGAGATGGGTTGGCGAGTCCATCAGATGGACGTCAAGACTGCCTTCCTTAATGGAGTGATAGAGGAGGAGTTATATATTGAGCAACCAAAGGGGTTTGATGTGAAGATTAGGGAGACGCATGTATGCAGACTGCATCGAGCTCTTATGGGATAAAGCAGGCACCTTGGGCATGGTACTCGAGGATAGACAACAATCTACAGGAGATGGGATTTTAGCGGAGTGAGGCTGACCACAACCTGTACTTCTTAATAGGTGAGGTGCCTCTTATACTGGTCCTATATGTTGATGATCTCTTTCTTACAGGAGATGAGAGGCTGATTGGAGACTGCAAGTCCAACCTTGTAGTGGAGTTTGAGATGAAAGACCTTGGGTTGATGCATTACTTTTTGGGCTTGGAGGTTTGGTAGAGAGATGGATGCTTCTTCATTGGACATGGGAAGTATGCAGTAGAGATCTTGAAGAGATTTAGGATGGAGGACTGCAAGCCTATGGCCATACCTCTAGTTTCCAACTGGAGGAAAATTGATGCATCAGGGTCCGATGGATTTGATCCTACCTTGTATTGTCAGTTTATCAGATCACTTATGTATCTGGTCAACACACGGCTAGACATTAGCTTTGTAGTCAACTCTTTGAGTCAGTTCATGGTGGACCCTCGGAGAGTGCATTGGATGGTTGCGAAGCACATACTTCGCTACATCAGAGGTACAATGGAGTATGGATTGGTTTACGAGCATAGGGGGAGTGTACAGTTAGCAGGCTTGAAAGATGCTAACTAGGCAGGACGTGTAGAGGACCGAAAGAGTACTTGAGGTTGTTGTTTCAACATTGGGTCAGGGGTTGTCTCTTGGTTCAACAGGAAGCAAAAGTCAGTTGCATTGAGCTCGACAGAGGTTGAGTACATTGCAGCCAACATGGTTGCTTGTGAGGGTATGTGGCTGAGGAAGTTACTTTCAAGGTTGTTTGAGTGTGAGCTAGAGGCTACAATAGTTCACTGTGACAATTAGAGTGGCATCTGACTATCTGAGAATCCAGTGTTCCATGGCCGGAGCAAACACATAGACATCAAGTACCACTTCTTGAGAGATTGTGTTCAGAGAGGAACCATTCGGTTGGAGTACATGCAGACAGATGAGCAGGTGGCAGACATTTTCACTAAGGCACATTGCAGACAATAAATAGCAATTTAATTCTTTGACTTTTGTGCCTCCTTAAGGAAATCGTGAGCCTCCAAAAAGAGCTTCAGAAAATAATAAAAAATGCCCAAAAAAATAGGTGTGGGCCCAATCAGGAGCTGCAACTGCTGGAGAAGGTGTGGAGGACATCACTCTCATCATTATGACTCATCCCATGCCATTTTCTTGCCTCAGTAGCCCAAATCGATTTCTTCAATAGCCATTTAATCATTTTTTAATCTGCCTCGGGAAACGTGAACCTGCCAAAACAGCCTCCTAGGGTGCCTGTGTTGCCAAACTGAGCCCACCAAGATCTCTGGCATGGGGGTACTATGGTACAAACAAGTGGTTACACCCCTATGTTCCATACAACGCCCTAGGAGATCCAACTAAAACATCTCCCTACTTAGACATATCAACATGTGAAGAAAAATTGCATCAGAATGAGCCTGATCATATCTGTAAGTGTCTGAAATTGGAAATAAATTGTCTCATTAGACTCAAAGAGTCCAAATCCATCTAAGGCGTGTACTCATACCCCTCATAGGTCTCTATCTGATCATCAACCATATCCAATAAACAAAATAACCCTCTGTAAATGATCAGACACCAATAATAACTCAGACTATCATCCATCTGCTGCAAGTGTTAAAAGGCTAAGACATGCTCTACAATTCATTCAAGCAACAATCACAACAAGTAGCAATCATTTCACTGGCGGTAAATCAACAAAAACATATATAAGGCTTTATTTATTATTACTCAGACTTAGACTTTCAGGACTATACTCACTTCATAGCAGTAGTCATTTTGTTGGTGAAGGGTGAAGGATGAAATTGACAAGGCTAAGGCAAAGGATGACTTCCTACTCAACATCATGACACTTCGGATATGGAAAGGGAATACTCACTATAACCAATGTCGGACAAACAACAACACAAGAAATGGCAGTACCTCACAAATGGGTGAGTTGTTTAGAGAGTGCTTATTCAACTTAGGCATCATGACTACATAAAGCTTGATCCAAGTTCATTAGGATCATCATTTTATTCCATGGCCTTTTTGGCTTATATGACCCTTTTGGGACTTCACCAGTGCTTAAAAGCATAGCTAATCGCAGCTTTCATCCGTGACATATTTATTTTAATAAGGTCAACGATTTTTGGATATAGCATATTTTAAACCATTGCTTTTTAGAACTTTTTCTTATACTCTTCAAGGAGTATTTTAACATTTCATTGCTCTTGTCCTTTTTACATATGTTAAGAAACACATTTTTATAATTTTCATTTTCCATGGGCGCATATTCAATATTTCCAATATAAGCAGTACATGAGCTTTCAGTTTTAGCCAACAACATCTCAAGTGACTAGGGGGAATTTTGCACAGTGCCAAACATCGGGACAACCGACCAGAATGATTTAGGCATACAATCCAACTTACCAAGGCAAGTTCTGTCACTAACTCAGAGCCGAGACACAATATAAACAGGGAGGCTTGTCCAACAAAAGTTCTAGCGGGGAAAAAGATCCTCCATGTCATGAGTCAAGAAGTCAGTTGGGTTGAAAACTAAAATGGAAGCAAATGGATGGGTGAAGACAGTGGATGATGGAACCAACACTAGCAAGCCAAAACAATGGTGGGAATGACTACCTCTATTCTCCCTAAGGAGGGTAAAACCAATGAGTATAGATCAAGAACTTTCAAGTCTAAGTAAGGACATCAATACATAGTACAAGATACAACCAAGTCCATATAATTATGACCGCCAGATCATGATACCACAAGTTAATACATGTCACAAGAATCAGTATAAGAGCAATAATAACCATAACACAATATAAAATGCTGAGTCATAACCATGCAATAAAATCCATCTAAGACACCATCTGTCCAATGAGAAAGAACTAATATCTGTCCAATGAGAAAGAACTAATATAACACTGGGCATCCATGACTGCTCTGAAATAACATAAATGACTACATCGGTCCTCAAATCTGAGTGTCCTAAGACTCAGTCCTGACATGGGAGAGTACAATAGTCCACTAATACAAAAATGATCCATATAAACAGCTCATCTCAGCATCTCATATGTAAGAGATTTGGCTGAAAAATGTACTGTGTTTGAAAAATAGAATATGGTAGCCTGGCTACTATATATGTGATAACAAGCAGCAACAAGGAAGGTCTTCCTGCATGCATGTGTCCTTGCATGTAGAAGACTTAAATTAGGAAACTAGTTGTATTTAATTTACTTTTCCTAAGTTTACTTTGGGAAATAAATTAAAGTGATCTAAATTACCTTTAGTGAAACACTAGTTAAAGTGAAAGTGAAATTAGGGTTTTTGCTTTACCTAAAGTTATAAAAGAAAGGTCAATTGGTTGAGAGGACACAATTGCATTCTGACAGAGACGAAGGAAGAAGTGAGAGAGCATTTTGGTGAAGAAGAAAGAGGAGCACTAACTCAGGAAGGCAGCCCTAAATTGCAGAGGAGAGAGATAGGAGACTTTGGCAGAGGTACACCGTACAACGGCAACACCGTACAACAACAAGCTGCCTTGGGAACCATGCTATCTCACAGGTTTTTCTCAGTGATTTATTGGGTGTTTCGATTTTCCATCTAGGGCATAAATCGATTTTTTGATATTGTAAAAGCTTTGTATTTTCTTAATAAAAATATCCTCTCATACTACTGCACCGGTTTCCCCATCTTGGGTTTGGTCCGGGGGTTTCTACCCAAAAAGATTGTCGTTTCTATTGATGTGATTGATGTTGTAAATGGTTCTCAGTTTTATATTCCGCTGCGCACTGTAAAGAAGTTCATGTGTGGTTATTTCAGTTAAATTTAAATATACTGTTTTAGCCCTAGTTGTGCATTGAAGGAAAATTTACAGGCTTGATATTGAAGAAAGCCCTAGATGCTGGTTTTTCCCATTGGGGTTTCCAAGGTAAATATTTGTGTTAAACTGTGTGTGAGATTGGTTTCCAGTTCCGCTGTGCATGTTAAACAAGTTAATGAGTTTATGTATTACTGCTAATAAAATCAGATTGAGATTTATTTTTGTGTATGCATCTGGGGATTTTATTTAAAGTAAATCAGAGTTAAGCTCAGGGAAGTATATAAAAATTAACATGCTCAAGTGTCCGACTCGCAAGAGACATGCCCTCGAACATGGACATGTGTCCCAGCATGTCCAACACTTTGGCATCACGTGTCCTGACATGTCTGACACTGGGGGCAACAAAAACTGTGTATATACATGTTGCAACATGTCAATAAATGTGTCCCAATATGTGGTTGTGGTTATATTTCTTAATGCTCAAAAAAATTACATCTTTATCTCTATATTTTATTTTTGTATTTGTTTTTCTCTCTCTATATTTCTGTATGTGTCCCAGCATGTCAGATTCTGAGGGTCTATGGATCGCATGTCCTAGTGTTCCTGTGTCCGAGAGTCAAGTGACTTAGCTTGTCAGAGATTTTAATATTTCTCAATTTAGCTTTACTAGTTCAAAGAATTTTAAATACTTCTAATTTATTCTGTAAAACTGCTTAAATAGTGAGAAATAATAGCCAGTGCAAGTTAGCCTTTGACCAGGCACATGTTTGTAGAATAGTCTTATACTTGCCAGTGAGTTCTTCTTGCGTTTGAAAAGTGGAAGTCTATATCTTATGCTTAGTATTATTACATCTACCAGATCATTGATTGTCATCAACTGTATACGTTTTGTTCTGGTGGCTTCAGTTGACATTATGTGAGAATATCCTGTAATTAGTTTTGAATTTAACTGTCTTTGCAGGTCTACAGACTCCATCAGTTGAATAGATCTGCACAACTAGTTGCAAGTTTAATGTTGTCAATCAGAGGAGCAGAAACAACTGCCCAGACCTTGGCCATAAATGGTGCATTGCAAACAATGTTGAACTTCCTTCAAGTTCTTGGCATTATTTGTCTTTGGTCTATGGCAACATTTATTACCAGACTCTTCCCATCTCAGCCTGAGGAAACGCTCCATTGATTTGGTTTTGTTCAGAAATGGGAGTCCGCTGTGAAGATTACTTGTACAGTTTTGTTATGTGTTTCCCTCATCTTCAGTAATCAGGGCACTGCCATGTGTTGTGGCTTTTAAGGTTAAGTCTATTCAATAAAAAAAAATCTGGTAATGATCCGAACTTATTTGTGAAATAAACTTTACAAATTAGAAACAGAAGTCAGATTATATAGGTTCTTTTGAGCTAGGCATTTAATTCTGTGTCCAACAATGGACTGCTTCTGTACAAACTTGGTAAACATTCCTTCATATCTATTTACAGGCCCTGTTTTTCCTTGTTTTATAATCAATCTAGAGTTTCATTTCCAGGATTTCTACATGACAGCATATTTAACTCTCTTTCTAAGACGATAAAATTTTTAATTAAAGATGGCATTTCATCAATCAGTAGAGGTGGGATTTTTCAGTGTTTGTAGCTACAAGTCATTGTCATCACCATGAAATTAGGCGAGTCCGTGGTTGTTCCATTCATTTCTGCTGTATGATTATTTTGAAGTAAAACTAGAAAGCCCTCTCCATCAGACATATAAACATAATGATAAGAGTATAATATGAATTATGAAGGTTATAAAAAAGAGCAGATCTGGTTGAATTGATTAATACAGTGGATGAAGATGCCAGTCAATCCTAGAACTGTAATTACAGCTTTGGTGCAAGTTCATTAAGGAGAAGACTCAACAACAGGCCATTGGAATTTAGAACCCATAAAATTTGATTTGAAGTATTCTACAAATTTTTGAACAAAACCTTTATACTTCAATAGGATAAAGGGGGTCATACCAAACAACTTGGCTTTTGCCCAGCATAAAAGGAAAATTTGAATAGGACATGGAAAATGAGATGTCAAACTCAGGTGGTAGTTTGGGGGTAAATCATGTGCATAATGTGCAATGACAGCAGTTGGAAGACAAGTATATATTTCTGGAGTGCCTTGCCTATGAAGGGACATTCTAGTATGATTTTAACCGATCAAATTGTATTGAGATGGAATTAAGCCAAACTTTACAGTAACTATACTTGTCTTCAAGCATTCTTCAGAAAGGAAAGATATTGATGTGTCCTGTATATTCTTACCAGTTGGACAAATAAATGCACCCAATTTGGAATACTTGTTCAACAAACCAGAAATAACTTTGAAGATGGCACGGGCATGATAATGACTGCTAGTGAGTCACAATAGTCAAATTTCAAAATGATAAACTCAAGCACCTATGTGTATGCTCCCAAGGTTGCAGGGAAGCTCCCCCCCCCTCGCCCCCTCTCCGGAAGCTCGCTTCGAAGGGAAGCGCTGCGGGAGCTAACCGGAAGCGTGCTTCCTGGATAGCTCCCGATCCGGAGCGATTTCAGAAGCCAATTCCTCCTCCAACATTTCGCTTCCTGCTCTGTCCGGAAGCACACGCTTCGTCGACGCTTCCATCGCTTCCTCCCACGCTTCCGACACTTCCATCAGCACTTCTGACAGCGTTTCCTGTCGCTTCCTACAACGCTTCCCCCATTAAATGACGCCCACGGCCTGCGGAAGAGAGGAAAGGGCCGCGACTTGGTTTTTGGAAGGAAGGAGGAGGGCTGTGGGCACATGCCATGTGATGAAAGAAAAACTGTAGGAGTTTCTGTTTGCCCAAATGTGGTATCAACACAAAGAGCCATGTATAAGAAGGACGAATTTGAAGCACAAAACATAACAAAACGATCATTGGATGACCATGACCTTTCATGCTCACCAAGAACTGGAGGCCCATCCACCCGAGGCAGTGGATTCTCTCCCATGCAATCACATGGCAAGACAATATCATATTTCCTTGATCAAGGTGATAGGGATGACGTGGTTTCAAAAGTTTATCGGTTTCTCTATGCGTGTGGCATACCATTCAATGTTCTTCGCTCACCCTATTGGCATGAAATGGTAGAGGCCATCTGCACTGCCCCAGTAGGATACAAGAACCCTGGGTATGACAAAGCTAGAATTGTGGGGCTTGACAAGGAAAAAGCCAAGATCTAAAATGCTTTAGGGCGATTCACAAATGCTTGGAATGAGTATGGGGTATCAATTGTATCAGATGGTTGGACCAATGTGAAAGGTAAGCCATTGATAAATGTTCTTGGTGTCTCTGCTACTGGTGCAGTCTTCCTTTTGACACATGACTACTTAGATAAATTCAAGACCTACATTAACATTGCAGAACTCCTACTCAAAAACATTGAAGCTATTGGTCCATACAATGTCATCCAAGTCATAACAGATAATGCTGCTAATTGTAAGGCAGCGGGAGCAATCATTGAAGATAAATACCCCAACATATTTTGTCCGAGTGTTTGGTTCACACATTGAACCTTTTGATGCATGACATTATTAAGTTGAAGGAAAATGAATACAAATCGATTGGTGAACTGTACAAAAAGGGCAAGCACATGACAAGATTTATTACTTAAGTTGCCAGGAAACGTGGGTACAGGGACGGGTACTGGTACAGGGACGCCACTTTTTGAAACAGGGTACTTGGGTACGTTAGGGGTACTGTAGACATATATGTGTGTGTGTGTGTATATCTGTGTGTGCGTGTGTTAAAATTTATAAAAATAAAACAATTCACACTCACATAATACATGCATATTTGATATTTCTAAATTCAATGATTCATATGAACATTCGCATTGAAAATTTGAAACATAAAATAATAAATTTGATAAATCACATGACATAGACTCATAGTAGATATCAACTGGAAGACTGAAGTTATATTAATATAATTAACAACATAAAATATTATATGTCCATGACACCATGAGTTCAAACTTCATTGTCATACTACATCCAAAATTTGCCTAAAGGCATTTTTAGACATGAAAAAGAAAGTTCAAAACAGTAAACATTGAACATGAACAAGATAGTTGATTTGGCTTCCGCAAGCCATGCCATCAGCAACTTTAGGATCAATGTCATTAGCATCACTAAGGTCCTCTATCACGTCGTCGTTGGAGTAGTGAGCACAGTGCACTAGCAGTGGGAAATGTAGTGTTGTGCTGGTTTAGGTAAGGCGCAAGGGTTCACATAACATGTGTTTTAGTGCTTTATTATTTAATTTTTAAAATTTTGAACTTCAAACTTTGCAAATTGACTCATCTCGAACAACGAGATAAGATAAATTGTCCAATGGCTGTACCAGCCGCGTACCCAAACACGTGGTACAGTATACCAAAATCCACGCAAGTACCCTATTTTCATACATGAAGTATCTGGTACATGAGATTGGATTTGGGTATGGCTGGGTATAGCTGGGGACGTACCATTGAAGTACCCAAGTACTCGGTATGTGTACCCAGTACTGGTTCGTGTACCCAACCCCCCGGTACAGGTACCCATGCAACATAGTTTATTACCAACCATAGCAATGCCCATGGCATTTTTCGCACTCACTCAAAGTTAGAGCTATTAAAGATAGCAAAGACTAGATTTGCTAGCTATTACCTCATCTTCAGGCGCCTTTTGAAGGTAAGAGAGCCATTGGCTAGCATGGTATCAAGTGAATCATGGCAAGTCTTGAAAGATAGGGCTACATCCACATCTGACAGGCTTGATTTTCAGGATGTGGAAGACACAGTTCTTGATAGTCAATTTTGGACAAGTGTCAAGTTTGTTTTGCAGTTCACAAAGCCCATTTATCACATGATTCGGTTTGCAGATACAGATAAGCCGGTAATTGGAGAGGTGTATGAGTAGATGGATAGCATGTTGGGCCAAATTAAAGATATTGTTGAATCGAAGGATCCCATCCTGTATGACCATATTCACACACATGTGGTCAAAAGGTGGGAACATCTCAACGTTCCACTGCATGCCTTAGCATATGTATTAACACCAAAATATTATTCTCCATCTTGGTTGGCCAAACCAACACCTGGGGGTGGGGTTAGGAGAAAGCCCCACACAGATCCAGAGGTACAAGTTGGGTACATGGCTGCTATAGACAGGTTGGTCCCTGATGAAGATGAATGTGCCTTATTGCGTAGTGAATTAAGCAAACACCTCAGTGATATTGGTCCGTTTGGTACTTTGGATGCTAGAAAAGATTGAGATAAGGCGCCTCCTATTGAATGGAGGAACATGTATGGCTCATCATGCCCACGCTTGCATAAATTGGCAACCAAAGTGCTTTCACAGGTGGTAAACAGTTCCTCTGCAGAAAGGTGTTGGAGCACCTATAGCTTCATCCACTCGATGAAAAGAAACTGATCAAATGAAAATCGGGCAAAAAGCTTGGTTTATGTACATTACAACTTGAGGTTGTTGACTCATTACTGTGAGTGGGCCAAAACCGATAGATCATATGTCACTTGGGACAACAATCCGGAGGAGCATAAGTTGGAGGATGGAGCCTTAACTTTAGAGTGCTTGGAGGATGAGCTTTTGGGCAATGAGGATGACCATGCAGCAATAGTAGCAACAATGCCACCACCATCTGCTTTCTTGTTTCCAAATGCACCATCTTTGCCTAGAGGTTCAACTTCACAACCCCCTCCTGCATCAGTGAGGGGGGGTCATGCAGGACCAAGTCTTGGACGTGGCTCAAGCTGCTCAACATCGGTGGCTACTGGGGATGAAAATCCCACTCCCTTTGTTCATAGACCACGGGAAAAGAAATTAGAAATTTCCCGTGGCAAGAGGAAACATCCATAAAATCTACTTTTCTTGTCTTTTCTTATTTACAGTACTTTCAAGTTTTTGCACTGTTGAGATCATAGTTTTAAAAATCGGAATCGGACTCGGAATCGGTTGAGGGTCAACTCCGAATCGGAATTAGAATCGGTAATGAATCGGTCGATTTGAATTTAATGAATCGACTTACTAAAAAATACATAAAATATTTAAATTTTAAAGAAAAACATCATTTTCAAGATTTTAATCCATGATTTCAAAGCTTTAGAGACAAAATATCCGAAGTCTACTCATGTATATACCATATAAGTGTTAATATCTCAAAATGGCACAAAGTGTACTGTGCAATACATATCTAGTAGACTGGAAATGGAACAAAATACATAATCCATGAGGCCTATAGGCCCTAGGGTATATGGCTTGTAGAGTCCAAAAAATGGCATGCTACATAGTTAGCTACATAAGTGACTATTGCATAGTCCACTGTTCAAGTTCCATAGTTTGTTCAAATTTCAAACTTCACGGTTTAGTGTTCTGACTCCTGAGTTCACCGACCGCTAACTCTCCAAGGTTCTAGGCTTCCATGATGCCAACAAGTTAACAACACATGGAATTGAAGGTTGGGGGGTCAGGGGTAGTCACTAAAGAGGTCATAGGTTGGGTTAGGTAATTTAGGTTAGGAAAAAAAAATTAAAAACGAAAACAAACATTAAAAAAACCTTGATTTTGGAGTGCACATATTTTCACAAAAATCGGCCGATTTTTGTCATGAATTAGCCAAGCAAACCGGTTTAGTACCGAACCGGCCGATTCGGTGTCCAAACTGGCCGGTTCAGTATCAAACCGGTCACCAATCCAATTTGCTCACCGGTTTGACTCGGTCAGCCCTTAAATCGGTGAATCGGCCGATTTTGAAACCGGTTCGGCTGATTTTTAAAACTATGGTTGAGATTCGAGAACTTGAGTCATTGACTCTTTTATATTTATTATGGTATATTTTGTGAACATTACATGGCAATTCAAGTTTGAAGTTGAACTATGAAGTTGTAAGGTTGATAACTTGATGTTATGGAATCTGGATAAGGGACCTATGTTTGACGAATTCACTAGTATATGATAATTGATTGAATCATTGATGGTTGATGAATGATGTTATATGGTATTATGCTAAGTAACGGGACACTTCCAAATAGGGCCCATGTCCCGTATTCCATATGTCGGACACGACACTTGCCCTAATACGTGTCCCACACCATAATTTTCGTGTCCCAAAATATGGACACTTTCCAACACGTGTCAGACACTTTCCAAGAACGTGTCTTGATTTCTGGACATGTGTCCTGTCAAAAAGGGTATAAAGGAGGAGGAGGATAGAGGAAAGAGCTACGATAGTAATGTTAATTTTAACATGGAGGAGCAGGAAGACTATTGACAATGGCTAGTACCATTGATGAGCTATGATATTCTTACCTGTGGCTATTTAGTATTTTCATTTTCTATCTAGTAGTACAGTAGATACTAGACTTAGTACTAAGTAGTATCTACTCTATTTTGTATTTGTCGATGGCATTCTCTCGATATCTATGTAATACATTTTGATTTTTGTGGTTTAATGAGAAATATCAAATATGCAATTTATGGTTCAAAGTTCATGATTCATTGATAATTTTATTACTGATTCATCATTGTCAAATTTAAATTGAATGATATTATGATTGATGTACATTGTATATACTTCTAGTTTTTAAAAAATGTAGATCTTTATGTATTTTTTAATATATATATAAAATGTGTCCCCCGTGTCCTATTTCTGGGGTCGTCGTGTCTTGTGTCAAATACTCGTATTTTCATGTCCTCCGTGTCCCGTGTCCTCGTGTCATGTGACTTAGGTATTATGATTTATCATGTTATGGTTTATTTCATGTTTTTATGCTTTCCATGACTAATTCAACATTCTACAAGCATTTGTTGGTATATATGCATCAAAATATATATTATATAAAAAAAGCTTCCGAAACGCTTCCAAACCGGAAGCTTCTGAAAATTTCGCTTCCCGCTCCCGCTCCCGCTCCCAAGTAACCTTGTATGCTCCCAACCTCATTGAATTATGCCTATGTTTTACTGAGTTTCAGGGACCAGAATGGGGGGTGGGGGAGTTTGGAGGACAACTGGAGAGATCCGGAAAATGTATCAATTATAATATTTTGTTATCCAATTTGAAACTCAAATAATTTATAAGTAAATTATACATCCAGAGTTCTTGTCAAGGTACTAAAAAAAAACCTTACTAAAAATACCAATATTTGTAGTAAATCATATTGCAAAAAAGGGCCATGAAAGTAAACTAAAAACAACAAAAATAATATGATAGAAATGAGTACTGCATTTGAGGCAATAAAGACTGCCATCCATGTTTTTTTGTCATCTCGTTATACACATGATGGAGATTACAAATATTGTCAAGGTGGGAGAGGTTGAAAGGAATGGAAAGAACTATATCAAGAAAGACTGAAGTAAGATTCTGTTAACACAAAATCTGCCTCGTCAAATTCCTTGTTCAGTCTCCAAAACTCTTAGTGTGAAGAGTCAAAGGCAGATTTGCAGTGTTTCAATTTCAAAGCACTGGTTCAGTCACAAGATAGTAAAGATATGGAGCACTGTAGTTCATCCTTTGGACTGGTTTTGGGTCAATGATCAAATTGAAAGTTTATCACGTAGATCTTGGCTATCACACCTGAGATGATCAATTGGCACTTCTAATGAAGGTTTTGAATGCTGAAGATGATGTAGTGGTTAAACATGTAGCAGTGTTTTCAAGACTTGCCAGAAGGATATATCAGTCCAGAGATTTCATTCAATGGGTTAAAATATGGCAAAATTGAAGGTAAGAGATGTCAAACAAAAGAACCTGCAACACACAGTATACTGGAATGTTGAAAGTAAACTGTAGGATGTTATAACAAAATAATCATGAAGTTCCCAGCATATCAGAGATGAGACAGAGATTGAAGATAGCACAGTGGAATGAACCTTTTGAAACAATTCTCAGTCACCCTATTTGAGTGGAAATCACTTGGAAATTGAGTCCTTTTATGGCCATAAAACAGTTTCAGATTCTATGTATGTAGTTAATACCATGCAACACCTTCCTTATGGAGGTGATTACTGTTTTCCATAATGGTAATCAATAGGTCTGCATTCAAGTATGATTGATACCTTGCTGGTGGTGAAGGTGATAAACCAGTGTTAACAGAATCGCTATTTAAAACACGATTTTGCGATTTAAATCTGAATCGGGCCCTAAACGATCCGATTCAAACCTGGCTGATTTTTACTCGAGTTGACCGATCTTTATGCAGTCAATGAGACTTTTACTCACGATTTAAACCAACTCCCGAATTGAAGTTGCGATTTTTTGGTTCGTGTGCCCATAATTTGTTACAAGCTTGATTTTGCCTCCAATTTTTCCATTCATTGTGGGTGTATTTGGGCGTCCTGTGTGTTTTCTTCAAGCAGTGACCATCAGATGCTGCTGTTGTGAACGAGCAGTGACTATCCGCATCGTCTTCAAGTGGGGTCGTGGCTATGATGTGCGTGTGAGTGTGGTGGCTACCTGGGCGTGACTGTGCGTGCGAATGGTGACTACGTGGATAACCTACCTGCAGGCTGCGTGTGAGTCGTGACTGTGTTTACCTGTAGGCTGCGTCTGAGTCATGAATTTTATATACTTTAGGATACTCATTTATTATTATTATATAATAATGTATTATATAGGTACTCATATATTATTATAGAATTGTATTATATACACTGTATATACTTTATTAATGAATTATGTATATTATATGTGTTATTAATGAATTATATATATTATGTATGATTTGATAATATATATTATAAATTTATATATGATTTGATGTTTTTTGGACATTTATTAATAACTTGCAGCATATGGACATGGCAATTTTGAATATATATGAAAAATGTTTTTTTTTTTAATTCAAAATATGTGTATAATTAAAGTTTTTGTATTTGCCAATTTTTTCTTGATCTGATTCAAACTCTTCGCCCTTTTGCCTCACCAATTTATTGCCGATTCCGATTCTGGCAACTATGTGATAAACAAAGCCCTACAAGGCTTCAAATCAACGTTGTATTGGTTGTTTCTGAACTACTATTGGGCCTCTCTTTACTGCTTTGGAGCTGAAGCTGTAAAAAGTGGGAATGACAAAAGAGGGTTCAGATTTGTTGTTTCCAGCTTGAAGAAAGCTTTTACAAAAGGGTTATACTTATTACCTTTCTGAGATAAGTGCTGTCTCTCATGTGGTATCAAATACACTTCAATCCATTCTAACTCATCATGACAAGAGTATTGTTGTTGCTTGAGACGCTGTTCAAGAACATTTTATGGTATGAAAGTGCAGCATCAGTTTGACGGCTCTTAATTAGCAGAAGTGATTGCTGTAGCAGATTTCCCAGCTGAAAGGTGAAGTTTCCAGATCTTTAAAAATATGATTTTTTGCCAACAGGGAGAACATCTAGTCTAACATAAGGCTTTGTCGTCTGGATAAGAGCAGGCTAAAGAAGCAGTTGACACATTCATTGGAGGACATTAAAAGAGTTTTGTATGGATATGGTCAAAAGGTCATCAATAAGGCAATCATGCCACTATTTGAGAACAGGGCTATGGTTGTATTCTCTAGCAAGCCCTATTTGTGTGGGTGAGAAGACAAGTGTTGCTGCAGCTTCAATTCAGTTAGTTTGAGTTGATGTTGGAGCATCCACTATGCAGAGTGCTGAAGGATGAAACCTTGTTGAGTATCAGCCCATATAAGGGTGATGGCCTTCACTTGCAAAAAAATCGTACTTTGTTTGACTATACTATACACCATCTTATAGTATTGGGATACTATATTGGGATCTAGGTCAATCACATGCAAGCTTGCAAGGGCACATGTAACTTGAGATGCAAATACTTAAATCCAATGTTGAAAAAGTCGGCAAGGGTCCCAATACAACTTCTCAGCAACATCGGCAAACATTAAATAATACAAAATACATTCATTTTTTTTCTCAGAATTTTAAACATTTAAAGCAACAATAACGTCAGATAAACACATTGGAACATAAATATGGAGAAAGCATTGATCTATATCATCATCATGTAGTCATGCCAAATGTAAAATGACACATCAAAGTCGATTCTGTATCATGAAACATCATAGTTGTCTGGTCAAGGACTCTAAAGTGGATAACCAATACAACATGACATCACATATATAAATGTATCCGAGGAAAACTAGCATCTAGCTATCTAATATCAATGCTCTCTTCCTGAGTTGTAATGTCCTCTTCCAGCTAGGCCTTAAGGCCCAAAACCGCTAACCTATGTGATTCCTGTGGGTTCGAGCGGTTACTGACAGCTAGGGAATCGGCTAAGGATTGATGCCAACCATAGAAGATCTAGGGCATCATCAAGTAGTCAAGAAGGGCCACTGGGGCCAAAGGCCACCCTCGTGCATGCCATCCCAGCATTATTTTAATGATGCATGCACTATTTAAGTCTCCCTCCGCATGCATGCAAGTCAACGACAAATTAGAAGATAAAGTGACACGCATGCAAGTCAACGGCAAATTAGAAGATAAAGTGACCTAATTAGGTCAAAGATTAGGGTTTTGCACAGTTGAACTTTATAAATAGAGGAGAAGGCAAGAGGAGACTTCACTTTTGATTATTATTATTTTGGGAGCTCTTGGATAGCAGCACAGCGTGCAGTACAACAGTTGGGGTTGGAGACAGAGTCTTCAGCTAACAGGATTTCGGCAGTGAAACATCTGTCCTAGTCTTATTCCGAATAAGCCATACAGGTTCACCACTTGTTCTTTATTCATTCATCAGTTACCTAGTACATGGTATAGATCGTTGCAGGGACACGTGTGCAGCCGTAAGAGAGGGTTTTGAGCCAGAAAGCCCTAATCAACTGTTGGGCCTTTAGATCTCAGTTTCCTTCCGAAACACAGGCACCAATATCATCATCAGCCTCATACTCCGGTACCCAGTGATTTTCAGATCTATTAGTGCTCATCCGAAGCAGTGATCAGCCGTTTCGGGGTTCCAGAGGGTGTGTAGCTGCCTTTCTAAAGTGATTCACTACCCTACCTGGAGATCTCAGAACCTTCGCATGCTTCGGGCATTCTCTCCGACATTGAACCGCTATCAGTCCTGCAAATTCTCAGTCAGATTGGACATCTCCTTCCTTGAGGGCGTCACACTTCTCTACTTGGGCGTCTTGCTGCTGGGGGGATTCACCTGAAGCACAGAAGCTCAGATCCTCTTCGATCCAGCTTGCAGTACTGGTAGACTTTTGTTGGAGTAGTTCAGATCAGCTTATCAGTGGTAAGTGTTCATTCTATCTCGCAAACCCTAACCCTAATTTTTCCTATAAAATAGGGATTTTTGCTTGGCAGTTTGCATGCCCCGTTGTATCAGCATATTTGCTTAGAAATAGAAAATATTGGGATTTGGGATATTATAGTGGTCTCATAGCTATTTTCTTGGCCAACTGTGGGCTTAAGAGATGAAAAGTAGATGAATACAAAAGGAGATCCTTTTGTAACCTATAGGAGGAGGAAGAGTAGATACACAGAAGAATTTGAAGATATCCAACTAGAAGATACCAATTCAGACATGGAATAGACAG